>OZ010606.1:1572500-1737500 GCA_963932145.1 Acanthosepion lycidas | reverse complement strand
AGTGAGAACAGCAAAAGACCAGAAATTAAGAGAAGAAAAGGTAAGGATTGACATTGCATTTAAATTTTGGAAGATCAAAGTTGACTGGAAAGCAAGAAGCCGCAAGAGAGTTCCACAAGTGAGAAGTGTGATAGAAGAAACTATTAGTATAGAACTTATGGTTACATCTATTTTGACCATAAAATGATGAGACCTATCTGCCAATCTAGTACTGCTCTTAAATTCGTAGAATCTATGTACCTTAGAGGAGAGTTTATCAGAACAATTATCACAAAAGTATTTATAGAAAAGGGCACTGGGAAGCTATGTTATGGCTGTTGAAAAGGGACTGAAGTTGAAAAACATGGGCCAAATATCTTTGCATATAAACTTCTCTCTATACATTTAAAATATTACAGTATTATGGTGCAAAGCCTGATACAAGTGGTGGTTGTCCAGGATATCTGATATCTTAATATTGCATTTTTTTCATCATTTTTTGGATAAAATGAATATACATTTTATATATAAATAGGGTAATTTGTTCTTTTTTTTATATTTGAATTTGCCTGGACATTCCAAATTCTGTATCTTTCCAGCCAGATGACCTTCATATAACAAAGCTGAGGCGTCATGTGTTCAATGCTGAACTAATATACATTACACAAACATGCAAATATAACATTTCTTCTGATTACAAAGCCACTCTTTATAAACCCAACATACAGATTAGTCTCGTTCTTTCATCAAACTGAAATATCTTTTCAATGGCTTTGTATAGCCGCTTGAACAATAGGTGACCTCTAATTTTTCCATTTATCTGACAAGTCACGTTAATGTGCATATCTCCTTGTATTTAGAGGAAGAACTGGTGTGTAGCTTATCATATGACAGAGTTTTGATATTGCAAATATGTTTTTGCCATTGTGGGTAATACTGGATTTTGTCATTAATGAGTATTCATACTTCAGCTGTTCCATGGGATGTTGTAAAATTTAAGCAGGTTTTCATTGCTTATAGATAAAGAAAAGTGAGTCAATAACCACTTGAGCTTTGAATTAAGTTAACAAGTAACTAATTTTATATTAGATTTTTTTTTTTTAGTAAAAAGTGATTTTTATTTTTTCAAATTCCAGTTAAAACATTATTAACTAACTAATGGTTATCCTTGAAATATTTTTCATTTTTCTATTGGTCAACATCAAGAATGGTGCAATTAAATTTAATTGTAAATGACAAAAACTAACAAGCAGCAAACATGGATAAACATGCCTGCAAGAAAACTGAGTGTCAAAAGGACATTTTTTTTTCCATGAAACCACTTTTTTAACTACTTTCACTCTTCGGCAATGTTTATTGTTTTAAAAAGTGATGATTACAATTGGAATAAAACCTAAACATATGATGAAAGTGAATTTATACATTCTTTTTTGTTCTTGAGAATTGAAAACAAAACTATTAAATGCTGTTTATTTTATTTTTAATCATTTCACCCCAAGCAAGGCAGTAAAGCCACTAAGACACAAGGTGTTCCTGAGTATTAGATAATGTAAAAAAAAAAACTACTGTTAAGGAGAGAAGACAATAAAAGAGCAAGAACTAAGAAGGCAGTATTTATTTATTAGAATGTTTATTTACATGAATAATTTTCTGTTTACAACATTCTAAAAACTAATACAATTAGAACTAATGCAATGTAATTTTTAACATTTACTAAATTATTAAAATCTGAAACAACTATAAAGAAATCCTTATTATTTACCATTTTATAAAGTTTGAATCAATTTGCAATTAGCTGATGTTTTGCCAAGCATTCCAATAAAGAATATAATAGTGTAAATAAATAACCTAATAAATAGTGTTTATTATTTTTGCTGTCAATTCTCAAGAACAAAGAAAATGTATAAATACACTGCAAAGGGTTGATAAACCATAAAAAAACAAATCAATCAATCAATAATTGCTATCTTGTTACAATGTTACAGCCAGTGTACATTAAAAGCTTCTTTGAGAATTTGTTTTTATTTTTTCTATAAAAAAGTTGAACTTTGTTTGGTTGGGGTGTACTTGTCCTTTCCTAAACTTTCTTTTTTAACTTCAAACCTAACATTTCTGATCAATAATTTCTTTCTAGTACATTACTCTCTTTATTACTAATATCTATACTTGGCCTACTGATCAACTGATTTGAGCATAGCATATGGGCTGATACTTTTGAATGCCTTATTTTCCTCTGCTGCACATTATAAATCATATATTACTATAATTGTTGTTTTCTATGACTATTTTTTGTCATATTGATAGAAATTTGTTTGGTATTTTAGTACCATTTTAAAATATTTTTTTTGGAAGGCATATCAGCTGATCAGCAAATTTCCCTCACATTAAAACAGACATTTTGAGAAGCGTCAATCTCTGTTTAAGAATTTTTTGGACAATGAACTTGCTTTTTGTCATTTATAAATGTCACTATCCTGAATTGTTTCTGTGCTGAGCTTCTGCCAAAATTTACGTCAACTTTGACAAAATTATTTACATTGTTAATATAATTTGTTTTTTTTCTTGTTAAAGAATGTGTTTAATTGGCCAAAGAACTGTTGGCATAATAAAACTTAGCTTAATTCTAGAATTTCACAAACAATAGGATTTCAAACGAAACAGTTTCAATGTATAAGAAATAATTGCATATTAGTTGAACAATTATCTATAATTAACAAAATGCGTCACACCATGTTATTGTTCATATCTTCAAACATCGACCAGAGATGCCTTTCATGTTTTGTATGCAGAACCTGAAAATATGGCTGAACAAAATGGTGGAATTTATATACTGCTCCTTTCAACAAGGGAGAAACCAACAAAATTTCAAATTGTAGCAGTTATCACCAAGACCATTTTTATTTTTTAAATTTTAAAACAAATAAAAAAAAAAAAAAAGTCATCGATAACCTAACTTGGAATTTAAAAACTTTTGAGAAAATCACATCATGATTGAGTTCGCATGAAAAGTTTTTAATATTTTCTTAAGAACTCCAGAAAGATATCACTCATAAAAGCAAATAGTTGGAAATAAATAATAAATAAAAACTTGTCTGTTGAGGCAAAATTTACATTTTCAAAATGACAGTTTTGTTTCTTAATCCAGTATACCAAATTTTTTATTTTATTTTTTTTTACCTTTTGATTGATTCTGGAACAAGAGGGAATACCTGGAAAAAATACAGAAATTATTTTTTATTCAGTATAAATATTTCAATTGCATTGGGTTGAGTTAGTTTGATTAATTTTATGATATATCAACCCTTGCTAGGTTATTTAATGTCAAAATCAGTGTCTTTTTTATTATATTTAAAACTACAAACAACCACTTGGTTCAGGGATAGATAAATATCAGTCATTTACATATTTGCCACAAAAGCATTTACTTTGTTCAGGTTGGGTAAGAATTATGGATTTTACAACATAAAAACCCTTGTTGGATAATTTAACATTGAAACCATTTTTTTTTTTTTTTTATGCTGAGTTGGTATAAGCATGTCAGATCTAACAATTGTTTTTCCCACCAAGGTGGTTGCAGGTCAGTGGTTCACAGGAAGAAGCTGTTAGAGTGGAACTTATTTCTCACCAATTGAATACGGAGTGAATGGGAGTGGTTTGCTACAATGAGAGTGATCAAACTACATTACTTGGTTCTGCCAGGTCCTAGCCTTGAAGGTTAGACCTGGCAGAACCAAGTAATGTAGTTTGATCACTTTAGCAGTGAGAGACTTGCTTGTCTGTGTTTGAGGATGGAAAATAATTTGTTATTCACTCAGAGACACTTTTGAACTCTATCAAAACTGCAAAGTGAGGACAAGGCAGCTCCATTTTTGGCCTGATCTTGCTCTTATCAAGGTATTAGGTTGGTGCAAAAATAATATCGTTTTTGACGTTAAAAAATACGTCAAAAAATGATATTATTTTTGGACCAACCTAATAGTATGAGGAGTCAGGTACTTACTGGAGTGGTACAGCAAGGCAACCATTTTTCTTGCATCTTTAGTGATGGCTCATATGTATGAGCTCTACTTGAGGTAAGGTGTAAGTTTAAGGCCTAACAGTTACTCAAAACATGCAGCGTCGTTGAGGTGACAATCGTTCATCATGACAAGTGGTATTTCGGGGACTGTTTTTTTTTATTTATTCCTTTTCTATTACTAAATCTAAAACAGTTGTCTGTGTTTGATTTTTTATTGTATTTTTATTTGATATAGGAGGCCGACTGCATCAGGGACCCACTTGCCATGGGGCAAGCTAACACCCTGGCCAGTCCACCATTGGTTTCCCAAAAGTTGTAAATTTCTGGTACCTTTATTTGACCATGTGTAAATGCTGTATATCAAAATACAGTGCTACTCAATTGCAGGCACTCCTTAACTTGGAAACACATTTGAGCATTTTCTGGTTGTAAAGGGTTAGTAAGAATTTTCTTTGAACAAAACTAAAAAGGAGCATTTGTTTTCACTACTGTTTATTTGAGAACATTATAAAATAACCTTTTAGAAGATTTATGTTTTGATACATTTATTCAGATTTCTATCCTTCCCACAAAAAGTGAGTTTGATTGTTGCTTTTGTTTTGCAATGTATTCATACATGGTACAGACATTCACATAATAGTCAAACAAACTAACCTGAGCATCTTTTTCATTTTATGCAATTATAATATAATAAAGGGATATAAGTTTGAGGTTCTTAAATATAATGGAAAGAAAATTGTTACAATCACATGTTGGGAAATATAGGCCATTAGGTGAAGCCTGAAGTTTGCTTAAAATACATATGTATAATTGTAGATGAATATAAAATGATTTTCCTTTGAGAACTTAAGAAGAGAGTGTTGGTTCTGTTATTGTTAGGAATGAAAATTGATTAATCAAACCAAAAGAGAAAGATTGGCAAATTGTGAGATTTTAATGTTTATTTCATACTAGATGGATATGAAACTAGATACAAACTTTTTAACTGAAGAATTAAAGCAGCAAAATATTGGCCAACCTGAAAAGTTTCTGTTTTGATCATTAGAGGGTGTGAGGTATGTTTCGTTTTATGTTCATTAAAGAAAGAGTCTGGCATTGAAGATTGAAGAATATGAGCAAAGTTTTTGTCAAATTGTTCTAAAGTTAAGAATGCAAATGCAAGATTAACCATGTCAATAGTGGTTTGCAAAGGCTTGCATCATGGATTTCTTGTTGAATGACATTCTGTCATTGAATAAACAAAATGAGATTGATAGCAATCAAGACATTAAATGAAAATAAACAATAACATGGCAGATATAGCCAACATACTCCAAATATCCAAATGTTGAAAATCCTTTGCACCTACTTGAATAGTTTTAGTCACTTTGATGTGTGCCTTCCATTTAAGTGAAACCAAAAGAAAAAACTACTGGAACATATTTAAATATTCCATTTTTTTAAAAAATAAATTGTGATGGGTGATGAAAAGATAGAATAATAAGGAATGCAAGAACTGATGGGGCAAATAAAATGAACCTCCACTTTATATATCAAAGAAATATTGTGTATGTAATGGTATTGGATGGGAGTTCTTTACTATGAGTTGCTTTTAATAAACCAAAGCCAAGTTCTGCTCTTCAATTTGAAGGCAGCAATTCACAAATTGCATCTGTCTTGAATTAATTTATAGAAAAGGTGTAATATTGTATAAGGATAATTCTAAATTACATCTTTCTTTGGTGACCAGGAAGAAATTGTTGGAGGTGAGTTGAAGAATTTTCATTCATCTGCCATATTGCATCTTTGGATTACCATTTATTCCAGTCTTTAAAGAAAGAATTCTCTTAATGGAAGATGTTTTTAATTTCCTGAAAGGCAGCAAAAACCTCTAGGGCAGTTCCTTATGGAGAAAAATGAAGAATTCTGGGAAGATGAAACTATGAAGTTGCCTGTAAGATGGTAAAATTTAATGGATGTGACAAAAATCTAATTCTCTTATTTTTAATTAAATTAAGCAACATTTTTTGGCCACCCATTAAATTATAATTGGTGCACCCACACAGAAATATTAATCAGACATTCTTTTTTAAACAATGGATAAAAGCATTTCTTCAAAAACATCAAAGAATATAGATTTGATTAGAAAAAAATGCAAGTAATTTTGTTAATAATTCAATTGTAGTTTATTTTAATATCTGTAACACTTTCACATAATCTTCACAACTGTTAAACAAAAGATTGGTTTGTCTATAGACAAAGAAAAACCAATATTAAATGCCTTTCTATTCAAACCAATATGCTCATTTTGGTTGCCATATTCACAATGTTTCGGTTGTAACACCTAAGCTTCTTCATTCTGTTATACATTGTAACTTTCTCAGAATTTTGAACTGAACCTTTTATTCAATCCACAGAGGTGTTCTTATTTTTTCTTTCTGTACAAAAAGAGGAGACAGTGCCATAAAAGGCCATATTTAAGTACACTTGGAGACACTAAAGAATTGTGCCTGTGACCTGACATCTACATCCATCAGAAATGGAGTAGTATGGGTAAAGCTGCCTGGCATTTGATGCACAAAGCAGTGGGAAAGAGGGATGATAACCCGGGTAGAGTCATTGGATAACATATCGGTGAATGGTGTACTCAGATATGTCCTGGATTTGAGATCAGTTATAGGCTCGTCAGAAGATCAGGAATGCTCTGATCAGCTGAATGGATGCTACGTGCCTTAACCATAATTATAATGGATGGTGAAAAAAGCAGGGAATTGTGGGTAGAAAAGTGGCTCTATGAGTCAATGAGAAATCAGATGGTGAAAAAAGGTTTCACTAAATATCAAGCAACTGGACAAATGGACGAATGAACAGTGGAAAGAGGACAAAGGAAAGCAAGAAGTTTATGAGAAAGGAAAGAAAAACAAATTGTTTTACCACCTAAAACTACAGGGGAGATAACCCATATTCACTTGTCTGTTTCTTCCACTGAATCAGAGTACTGGTACATGATTCCAGATCCAATCGATATCCTTGGGGCCAGCTATGTTTCTGTTTTCTGATTTTTTTGTTTTTCTCCAATTCAAACAATATTGCAGCAAAAACCTATGAATACTCACACCAGGATTGATAAAAAAATGGCTACAGATATTATTACAGTTTATTAACAGAGTAATATACTTATAAATGAAATAGAGTGATAATTAAGACCATAGGTAATGAATAAATGTTATTTATTTCAGACAAAAAATGCCTTGTATAACTTAAAAATGAACAGCATCAAACAATAAACTAAAATATATCTTGTGTCTTTCCATCATTCACTAAAATATACGTACCATGCCTGCCTCTCTATCACTCAATACTGTCACTTAACCAACAGTAGCATAACATAGTTTCCAAAGAGTGGGGTAAAGAAAAACTAAACACAGTAGGTATTGTAGTTTATTTTGCTGTATTTAGTGTTTTCACTATAAAATTTAAGTAACTTGTCTTTTTGTTTCTTTAAATCATATATATTGGTAATTTCCAACACTATATTCCTCAGTCAGACACGACACAGGAACACAGCAATCAAGCTTTTGAATAAGCTCTACTTTTTGAGTTATTCATAACAAAGAATGTTTCTTTTTCTTACTGTTATCCATGAGGGTATCTGCAATTCTTAGACATTTTCACTGTATAAAGTCACAAAAATTACAAAACAAAATAACATCAGCAAACAACACACTCATAAAATACCCAATATGAGTGCTTGACAACAACTGATGTTTGGCAGGTTCAGGTCGTTCAGCCAGGCCAATCATGACAACTGTTACCACGTCATACCTTAGTGGCATCGGTCAAGTAGGTAAGCTTTTTGCATGACAAACTCCACACTAAAAACATTTGGTTTTCAGATGTTTGGATATGGGATTGTCAACCTGTATATGACTTTTTGAACTCATATTTGCCAAGGGACCAGATATGTTTTGGCCAACATGGAACGAGAACAATTTATCCAAAACAATGAAATAAAGGGTTTCGTGCAATATTCTTAAAAGTACATTTACCATTGATACTATGGTTATTTTCTCCTTTTTAGCAAAGGAATCCTTGAAAGATACCATTTCCACCCGTTTTCTTACATTTTATAAATCGTACTTGTCTTTTCACATTTAAATTCTGTTTCTTAAAATTTTGTTTTCTTAAACAGAAAAAAAATGAAATTAAAAAATTATGGCGATTTCTAGAATGGCTAACATTGGAAGTATTAATTCCTTGGGATTTTTATTGTTTTAAGAATTATATTTGACATTAAATAACCAGAAGAGGGTTGATATGTTTTTAATTCAACCAAATTTATGTAACCAAATTATTGTGATTTTTGTTCTATAAGACGTATTTATATTCAACATGAACCTAAAGAGGGTTGATATGTTATTAATTCAACCAACCTTACATAATCACTTTTACTTCCAAGTTTTTTTGTTTTTTTTTATAAAAGTTAAATTTTCCCTCATTGAGCTGTTTGAGCTAGATCATAGGAGAGATCAGTTGCCAAACTCTGTTCATCTAGATTTTTGAAGATGCTTCTGAAGGCTGTAGTATCCTCTGCATAGCTGTTTTCTAATAATTTGATAATGTTCCAAAACAGATTGTTAATAAGAATTTGAAAAAGGACTAAGGTGAAAGCCTTGGGAAACAATTGCATTCAGGAGACTGCTCATTCACAATAACCGTCATGGACTGACTTGATAATTATATAGACTCTTATAGAGATGGCATAGCTGGAGAATCTGTATAGCAACTGCCATGCCACACCGTGTTAGAAGCCTTTGAGAGGATTTTTTTTTTAATCAAATTTACCCCAAGCAAGGCAGTAAAGCCACTAAGACACAAAAGGTTACTGGGTGTGGAAAAATTAGAAAACAGAAATATTATTAAGGAAGAACAATAGAAGAGTAATCAAGAAGACAGTAGATAATGAATGACATTGCATTTAAATGTTTGAAGATCAAAGTTGGCTGGAAAGCATAGAGCTGGAAGAGAGTTCCACAAGCGAGAAGTGTGAGAAAAGAAACTGTTAGCATAAAACTTACAGTTAGATCTAACCAACTCGGCTGTAAATATAGGCATTTCAACTGTACCTTGCAGCTAATCTCATACTGCACTTAAATTCAAAAAGTTTAGGGTACTATAGTGAAGAGCTTATGTGAACAATTACCATGAAAGTATTTATAGGGAAGCAACTTTACAGTGATGGGAAAGTGACTGAAGCCAAGATGCCAGGTCAATTCCAATAATATTGGTAATTCTTTGGATTTTATCAAGAATCTCTAAATATGTCGCAGGAGCACCAAGCCATATGCGACAGCAATAGGCAAATGGTAGACTTATAGATTTCTAAGGCAATAACTCTTATGATACAGTTACTAATGAGAATTTATTTTTTTAATAATTTCATCCAAATGAGTCATTCTCCTGGAGGTTAGTATCAGCCATGCAAAGGCAAAAAAGTTTCTTTAATACAATTAAAAAAGAGCAGTTTAATTTTGGAAGCATTAAAATTAACAAGCCATTACTTGTCCCAGTTAATGGCAGATTGTAGGACATTTTTGAAATCAGCTTCCAATTTAACTATCGAACTAATCAAATTTACTATTGAGACAAGAGTAAATAGCTGTGACATCAACATAGATACTGAGTTGAGAACAGATGACATCAGGAAGGTTACTGATGAAAAGTGGAAAACTTGTAACAGTATAATCCACAGGCTGTTGACAGGAAAATTGATCTTTGTCAGGTACTCAAAAAAGAATTCCATATACCAAAAGATGGTTTATTTTAACAAGAACATTTGCCATAGCCTACGTAGAGATTTAGAAATGTAATCATGTTATAATTGGCTTAATTCAGCAAGTATCTTGTAAAATATAGGGTGTCTACTCAAAATAACGTTTAGAGCAAGAAATAATGTCAGATAAAGAATATATTGACTCCTTAGAAATTACTTTGTTTATGTTTTGCATATGAAAATAAGCAAATATGGGCTTTCAAGAAAATCTAAACAAGAGGATGTGCCTTGTTCAAAAGATTAATTGAATACTACGAGCGAGTGATCTAAAGCAGAGAGCAATTGATGGCAGTTTCTTCTATAAAGAGGAATCCAGGCTTGCATCCTGCCAGGGTGCATATTTCCTTTATTAAGTCCCTCAATTATACAAACTAGTAGATCTAGTTCACGCTGTTTAAAAAACAGGATGCTTACTCAAATATGGATATCCACAAAATAATATGTAAGGTAGTAGAAAACACACACACATTATATATATATATATATATATATATATATAAAGAAATATAGTCTTAAGGTGTGCTATATTTATGGAATAAAGTGCTCAATATCAGAGATAGAGCGTGTGTAAATATAAAAGTGAACATAGAAGTCAACACTTAGAGGCGACAGTCTGTTTCATGCTATATGCAATCGTCAAGCCACGTGGCTTGACGATTGCATATAGCATGAAACAGACTGTCGCCTCTAAGTGTTGACTTCTATGTTCACTTTTATATATATATATATATATATGTGTGTGTATTTAAGCAGTATATTTTCATTCAAGCAGATTTGGTTAAATAATTTAGACATATTATGTCTATTTTAGTTTCAATCCTTTCAAGCCCACAAATTAATTTCTTAATGGTTGTAGAAAATTGATCAAGAAAAATACCAAAATTTTCTTTCAAATAATTTTTATTTTCCTGAATACTTTCAGTCTCATCTGAAACCATCTTTAGGGGTTGAATATCTACCCTACCCTTGATTCCAGCCTGTCTTATATGGATAACTACATGTTGTCCAATCTGGGTCTCCAACCACAAGTTGATTCACCCCACATAGTCAGCTTCACACTGACATTTAAATTGGTAAATAACAAAACTGCTTTGCAGGTAGGACAAACCAACCTTTGCAAAAAAATAGGAATACCAGAATAGAATCAAAGACAACATGCAACTTGACAGCAGAAAAGCTAGAAGTCACACATACTGACACCCTACTGGCAAGAGTCTGACTACTCCTGACCCATTATGGTAGTTTTAAATTAACGGGATAGAGACAAAGTTCGGGAGCCTTAAAACACTACACCTTATGTTCCACCATCTGTTTAACAACATTCCCCAGGTAACCATTATCTCAGAAAATATTGTAAATGTTTACCAATTCTCCCTCCAACTGAGAAAACTTTTGTTTATATATATGCCCACAAGGAAATGGAATTTCACCTGTTATGTTGTCTGATGGTAACACCCTCCACACAGACAAGAAGAAAATGATATCACAATGGAAAGAGCACTTTGAAAGTTTCCTTAATTCCACTTCTGCCATCGATGACAATGTCATTGCTCCAATTCTTCAGTGACCAGAAATTTGCCAGTTGTCTCTTGAGTCATGCCTAAAAGAAATTTAGGATTCTACCAAGCAATTGTCCTTGAACAAAGCCCCAGGAAAAGATGCTATTCCCCCAAAATTTTTAAATATGGTGGAAAGACTCTGGTTAAAAAACTCCTTGAGCTTTTTAAAGTCATAGGGAAGGTTGGTTGTGTTTCACAGGACTACAAAGATTCTTGCATAAAACATTTGTTCAAGAACAAAGGTAAAAAGGTTTTATGTGATACTTCCTGTGGCATTGCACTTCTAAGTATCACTGGCAAATTCTTGCTCATGTTATTCTCAACAGAATAATCAAATATCTCATTGAGGTCATCTATCCCGAATCTCGGTGTGGTTTTCGTTCAGTTCGTGGAACATATTGACATGATTTTTTTCACTTTGTCAAGTAGCTGAGAAAGTTTGTGAGAATAACCATGAACTCTATACAGTCTTTATTAATCTGACCAAAGCATTTGACACTGTAAACAGGGGTGCCCTCTGGATTGTACTCAAAAAGCTTGGCATACTTGAAAGTATGTTAAATGTCAGTATGTTAAATGTCATCATCTTGTTTCACAAAAGAACGAAAGCATCTGTTCTATCTAATGGAGAGCTTTCAGAAATCTTTGATGTAACAAATGGCCCAAAACAAGGTTTGTACCATGACTTCTGTACTTTTCACTCTTCTTTTTGGTCATGCTACACCACGCTTTTAGTGATGTTGACATGGATGTGAAATTTGAATTCAGTAGTCAGATAGAAGTTTGCTTTCTTGTAGCATAAAGAAGACATTGTCAATTAAGTGAGAAATCATATTTTTTTGGTTACTTCGCGACGCAACAAACATCTTGAAAAGCATTTTATCGCTATTGTGTGTTGATGTGCATCACAGTCCTAATATTGGTCATTGAGATGAATCTATGGAACGTAGCAAGTACCAGTGTATTCGCATACAGCTGACCTTGGACATGATCACAGCTGGTGCAATGACGTATAGAATCACATTACCAAACTTATACTCAGAAAGTGACAGCTTAAATACCTGGGACATAATGAGGAAGTGGAGTTTGGAGAACTTAACTCTCACAATAAAACTTTCACAGCATTAGCAGCCTTTTCTCCTTGCTTGGGGTGATTTGAATAAAAATAAAAAGTTTATACCTATGGCAGTGGTATAGCTAGAGGGGGGAAGATGGCAGTCCATCCCAGGTGGCACTTTTGTGCCTGCTGTAGACTATAAGTCTGTATAGGCTGTATTGAAATAATAGTGGTTTTAATGTCAGGACAGTATTCATAGTTGAAGGACTTTTTTGATTTCGAGTCCTTCAAACTATGGCATATATATTGGCCTGTTATAGGCTATTAATCACACAGCGAGACTTAAATGGCCCTCTATCACCAAGCAGAAAAAAAAACCTATTTACTTCAACTCTCTTATTACTTTGAACAACACAAGCTGCAAATCTCTTCATGGGATTAAAGAAACGTTTAATAATATTTTGTGTTAGGGCATTTTATACTTGGATGAATGCTGGACAGAGTGATCCAAAAAATAACCTTGAGATTTCAACAGCTTCATGAACGAGCCGAGAAATATACCTTCCTTACTTTGTTGAATCTTTTGGATGATAAATTATAGGTATCTTCAGGAGATTGCTAAAAAAAAAGAAAAAAAAAGAGCATAGTCTGATGAAAAAAATGGCAAACTTGATGAAAACAAAATTTTATTGTCTAAATGTTTATGTTATTATAAAGAGGAAAGACCAAAGGACATTTTAAATTATTTAAAAAAAATTTTCCTCCTTTTTAGAACATGCTAAATTTTGATTAAAAAAACCTTGTTTCTCTTTGTATCACTGGAACTAGTAAAATAACAAATTTTTAGCACGTTTTTTTTTTTTTTTTTTGTATGAGAGACATTAATTTGGAAAATCTTGAAAAAATAGAAATAATTGTCGGAGGTTAATGAAACTTTCAGAAACTATTCACAAATAATGGAAGTTATTATATGTTTTCTTTTTTAAAGTCATGGTAAAAATATTTTTTTAATTTTTTTTTATATTTATTACCCCTTCCATAACCAATTTTATGAAAACTCTAGAAATTCAATCGTATTCAGTTTAGTGATTATATTAGTTAAAAGCACAAAGCTTTGGGGAAAGCAAATCATGTATTTATTTTTTTTAATTGACACCCCCCCTCCCCACCGAAAATCAGCTCTGAATTGTAACATACAAAACTCACTAAAACAAAGAAATTATTTAATTTCAAATGCTTTTATTTGCTTTTAGCTGTTTTTATTAATATGGACAATATTTTCTGAAAGCAAAACATTTTTTTGATGAAAAATGAATTTTTAACACAATTATTTATTTCTTTAATTATATTAGATTTTACATTTAAGTTGTTAAAATCTTATAAAATTAGTTAAAAGCCGCATTCACTTTTGTAAATGTCCTTATGAGATAGATCTTTTTTTTTTAGCGCATTGTAAATTGTATCGTTTTGACCAATCAGAAGAAGTAATTAAGAAATGTAATTTTGTGTTTATAATTGGGCTGTAATTATAAAGTATGGAAGACCAGCAAGAAGTTGTGTTATTTGAGTTAAGCATTGTTCTCCGCTGTTAAAACCTTTATTTTTACAAAACACGTGTGGAGAAGTTAATCTGATTTTTCAATTTCAACTGAGAAGGGTACCTACAAGTATCAGTATCATCTTATGAAATTTACATGATCTTATTTTTATATTAATCTTAGTTATGACATTTTTCCATAAATGAAATATCAAAATTAATAATAAAATGAATGGAAATACAAATAACACAGTAAAATGTAATAAATGTACATAAAATTATAGTATTTTATGTACACTTCTGATAAAATTTCATAAGAAAGGTATCTATAAATTAATTACATACCTTTCTTATGAAATTTAATCTCACTCTCAATGGTCTTTTTTTCTTTATAATATAATTTTCCATAAAGCATCATAAATGTAAAATACAAAAAAAAGATTAGAGCGCTGAAAGTTTTCCTTAAAAATAACGAGGTAAATAATTTGTTCACTTAAATCTAAATAATTTCACTTCTCTCCTTCAAAAGAATCATTTATCCTCATGTAAGCTGTCAATACGTGGTGAAATTGTCATTCATCTCCTGTCAAGTGACACAAAATGTTATGACCCGCTTTGTTTTATTTTCAAACTACATCTTTTCCGCACAGAAACTAAGTAATGCTTGTTTCAAAATATTTTAAATAAAAATTATAATTTCTGATTTTCTTAAAATAAGTTTTGAAAAAATTATAATTGATTTTTAAAAGAATTTCAAACTGAGGTTTTCATTTTTTTTTTTATAAAATGGAAAAAAATGGTTGACATGATTAGCTGTCAATTTTGCTGACTCAACAAGAACAAGATTGTTAACGAAAAATTTTGGACGTGCTAGGAACGATTAAAAAATGAAAAAAAATTCTCCCAAAATACTTTGATCTTTCCTCTTAATAATAACAAACATTTAAACAATAAATTTTGTTTTTGTCAAGTTTGGCATCTTTTTCATCATGCTATGCTTTTTTTTTTAACAATCTCATGGAGGTACCTAGATAAATATGAGTGTCAAATTGATCATGACAACATTGATAAAGAGGAGTTCCTTGTTGAAAGAAAAAGACTTCAGCATTTTATTGCTGTTGGCACTATTAAAGACAGAAAACAGACGTGGAAACAAGGTTCCCTTGAACCTTTGCAGTTTATTAAAAAAAAAACAAAAAAAACAAAACCTTGGAAATTCACATTTAGTGTTTGTATTGCTACTGGCAAGAGAAGTTTTCTGAAACTAAAACTGATCAAGAATTACTTAAGATCTACTATGAGCACCTTGCGGTTGAGAAATCTTGCCATACTGTCTATAGAGCCACAAATGACAGATGAAATAGTTTTTGACGATGCAGGAAGTTGTAGTTTTACTTTGCAGGAAGTTGTAATTTTCACTTCAAAAATAAGGATGCGCCTAACTTTCAACACTTTTTCCTGACATGTCATTATTGCTTTTTAATTGTTACTGACAAAGTTTAAATATCTTTCGTGTGTATTTAAAGCATACTATATTTGAGTATGTGAAAGCAATATTATAATGGTACACAAACTAGTTTATATATATATATATATATATACATCATACTTATTATAAAACCCAGGTTGTGTGTGTGTGTGTGTCTGTACGTTTATATATTGGATGGGATTTCCTACATTTTTCAACTGATTTCAACAAAACTTCACAGGACTACGTAAAATTACCTTGCAGTGGTTCTAACAAAGCCAAATCAATTTGAAAACACAATTAAGAGTTATTAATGAAAAGGGGACAACTCGTATCGAGTTATCCTTATTAATATTGAGTTATACTTATTATAAAACCCAGGTTGGTTGTGTGCGTATGTGCGTGTGTTCGTTTATATATGCGATCGGATTTCCTACATTTTTCAACCGATTTCAACAAAACTTCACTTTTTTTTTTGGCAGGTAGTGTTTCTTATTGTCTCGCACACTTTTTTCTTTATTTTTACATTCAGAATGCTTTAAAAATTTAATGTACAAGACAATTGTTTATAATAAAATTCTATTCAATCAGTAGACTCATAATTGAAAACAATTTTTTTGTTTGAGTTTGACCAATTCGTATAAAAAAAATTAAAAAAAAATGTAACAAAAAAAAATAATTAAGACATGCGTGTCCATCAACCTTAAACAATAATCTTTGTCAATTTTATTTTACAGTCTTTATGATCATTGATACTTGATCTATCTCTTACTGTTACATCCCCGGGCAACACTGGGCTCTACTGCTAGTATATATATATATATTATATATATATATATATATATATATATATATATAATAATGAATACAGATTTCCAGATCAGAAAGATAAAATAAAAAAAGCTATATATAATATATATAAGCTATAGCTTTAAAACTGAGTAACTGTGCAATTTGTGGGGATCAGGGTGCAGGAAACACAAGATCTGCCTCAGGCAGCAAAGACTTTAGCTATGCCACTGCATATGGCAGTATAGACAATTTCTGAAATCGTATAAGTATGCTTACAGAAAAAAAAAAAACTTTCCTTATAAAAAATATTTCCATATACAAGATTTATTCTCTTCTCTTATTCTATTCCTGGATTTTTGTCAACCTTTGTTGGGTCATTTAATGTTGGAGTTTGTATGGGGCACCTAGCAAGGATCAAACACATTGCTCAGTAGTAATAGTCAATCAGACTAGCTTCATTAACCATTAGACCATTCTGATGTACTTAGAAATGATTCTACCATGAAAATGTACTGTAAATGGTTTGAATGGCGGTTGGTTGATTTTTATAATACTTAAAATTTTGAATCTTTTTTTTTTTTATTTTTTTTATTTACCTTTGATTAATAACTGTAAAACGAAAGGCATCTCGGCCAATATATTTCCATGAGCAGGGCATTAAAATGTCAAAGAACTGTATGTGTCGTTCTCATCATGGATGGTTTGGTCAACTGCAACATCAGTCAACTCCATCATAATACCCTTGTGTCAGATTACTTTATGCTAAATAAATCTATAGAATTCTTCAATGTGGGGCTTTGAGCTAGACTAAGTATTAAGAATATTTTGAGTTCAATCTTCACTGTGTTTGTCCACTTGTACCAGACTAAACTAACTTAGTTGGGATTTTGTTTGATGGTCATGGCTCTCCACAACTTCCTTTTCTTTATTATCAGGATAATAGCTTAGTGGATTAAAACATTGGTTCATGAATTTGGTGGCACAGTAATTGTGAGTTCAATCCCTGGGCTGGGTAATTGAAGCTTAGACTCAGTGGAAACAGAGAGAACAAAAGCTGAGTTGAAAAAGAAGATGAGATACCTCTGGCGCCTCTGGACAGTGGAATGAGAACAATCTAACAACTAAAAGCTTTCTATTCAAAATTCCCTGAAGATTACCCAGAATGACTGGCACCTCAAGAATGCCAGAGAGCACAACAGTGCAAATATAGTGATAATAATAACAACAAAGATAGGATTTTAGAGGCGGCACAGTAGAGTAATGGTTTGCAGCTTGGATTGAGGAATCAGAGAGCCAAGTTTGAATTCCAGTCGAGTTCATGACATTAACTTATGTGCTAATACCCTTAGAAAAGGGTATGAATCCAACTCTTCTCCTCACATCTATGGATTAAATAGTAGGACAGACTGGGTTCTACAGCCTTTGGTGGCAACAGGTCTAGGAGAAGGAAAAACTCAAAACTCTATGTAGCTCTGGCAAAGCACATTCTATGCAGTTATGGAAAAGATTGTCTGCATTGACTTGATGATCCAGACTATGATCGACTTGGTATGATTTTGATATTATATAAAATTGAAATTAGTTCAAATGTAAATAAAGATAATTTATTTACCCAGAAATTCTGACAGAAATTGTCATGACTTCTTGGGAAAAATAGTGGAGTAATTTCCTGCTGTCTCCTCCACAGTAATGAATTCAGAGTAATCCATGATGTTCTATACTAAAAGCCTACTCATGATGCAACTAAGGACCTGAAGTGGAGGCCTATTTCAAAAGCTACTTGTATGAAAGCAGTGATTGCACATACCCTGAAACCATCATAAAAATTCAGGATGTGGAATTACTAAATATTAAACACTTCAAATATTTTGGCATATGGATCAGTTATAATAAATTTAGTATAGGAAACGGAACATGGGCAGCATCAGAGGTAGTTTTGCCCAACAGTGCAAATTGCCACAAAACCAAAACATCAACTTGAAAATTTGAGTCATATACTTAAATAGCCTCAACAGATTGAGGCTTTCATGTGAAAGTCATTCTATGCCTACTATACAATTTAGAAATAAAGAAAAACAATTCTCAAAGACACCATTCTATGAAACAATTGGCTTGTCTAAGCTTACTGTCATGCAGCAATTCTCCTGGATTAATAATTGCATCATCTTTAGTGCTTCACCATTGTAAACAAATTTACATTGAACAAAAAAAATCCTTTAATAACATTAACTATCAATGATTATTTTTCATATTTTATTTATATTTTGTAATCTAAACCAGTTGTATGGATAAGCAACAATTTGCCAAGTCAATATAGTGAATCAACCTGGGCTTGCTCCTCTGAAAAAAAAAAAAAAAAATAATCCCACTATCTAAAATTTGTGCTAAAGCCAGAATTTCCTGATGACTTATGCAGAAGAAAACATGTTATTTTGTAAATTCTATCTCCACAGTGTTGACATTTTTAGGGTTGACACAATCAAAGATCACAGCAAATCAAAAATCATTTGACAAAAAAAGTCTTCAAAAAAGTTGGCTCAACTGAAACAGAAGACAATCAAAACTTTGTTGAAGAGTAAAGAGGTATGAGATGATTTTGTCCTTTTTGAAAATGTGTACTTTGTCTGACATTCCCCTACACAAAATTGATAAAATGAGGCCATTCATATTAAAACATTGTAAAGAAGGTGGTGCTATCCCAAGTGTCAAGTGTACTAGGTAACTTCATCTACCAAAATTGTTTGCTTGTCACTTTGCTACCCTGAAAGCCAAGCTTGCTAATCAATCAGCCAGCATTATAACAGATAAAACAACTGCCATGACTACAGCATTTTGAATGTAATTGCAAGCATTCATGGGGTGTCATTTCTTATTGATGTTGTAACTCTGTGAGAATGCAATCATCAAACTGTAAGTCAGACATGCATTCAAGCTGTAACTCATGTAGATATTGCATTTGAGGATATTACTGTCTTTGTAACAGATTCTGTAGCATATTGCAAAAAAGCTCATAAGGAAGTGTTGTCAAATGTTTTTGTTAAGAGTTGCCATGTATTGTGCTTAGCACATATTTTAAATTTTGTTGATGAAGTATTTTCACACTGGCCAGCATTTAATAATGTTACCCAGCTCACTACATTCATCAAGTCAGCCTTTTTTTTAAAAAAAAAAAAAGAATCAGCTTGAAAGTTCCTTGCTTAAGGAACAAGAGAAACTACTCACTGTACCAGTAGCAACCAGATGGAATTCCTGGTTTAATGTGGCCAAATATCACTCATAAGCAAGAAAAGAGCTATGGCCTTGCAGTAGATAGGATTTTAGAATTAGTAGATGATGGTCGACTACATCATGCCTCTTACCATAATTTGCACCTAAATCAGAATTTTATAAATGAGAACTGCACTCGTTTAATTACAGCTTTGACAAACTTAGAAGAAACTAAGTCTCCGCTTCCATGTGTTGTATATAACATGATGGAGGATGTAAAACAGTATTTGCATACTGGTATATCAAAATCAACATTTGGCCTAAAAACTGATCATCTTCTGTCTGAACTAGAAAACACAGAGAGGAAGAGAGATCTCAAATTTCCAACATTTTTTCAGCACGTCTTTTACAAAACTGAATAAATACCTGGATACCTACTCTCTGTATAACTTACAAGACAGCTCACCTGTATAGGCCATGATTTAGACAGTTTTGTAGCCATCAAGGACTTGCAATGTCCTTCTACTGATCTTCTTGAAGAATTTCAAATGTATGTGAATTACCAAGATGATTTACCAAATCCTTTTAATATCCCATCATTTTGGAATGCAAATAAGAGCAGATTTCCTCATCTGGAACAGATTGCCAATAAGGTCATATGGATGCCTGTTATCAGCATAGATACTGAACATTCATTTTCTCAGTATAAACATTTACTCAAAAAACAACATGAAAGTCTTACCCCTGAGAACACCAAGCAACTCACAATGTTGTATTACAATGGAGATTTAGAGAAGAGATTTGAAGATTAAATATTTCCCAAATTAAGAAATTAGCAATTTTAAACTTGAGCCGTATTTCAAATTTGGATAAGTTGTTTTATTTAAATTTTGAATTAATATGTCTATCTTTTTTTTTTTTTGATATTTTGTTGCAAAGATTAAGTTATGCTTTAATTACTGTTTTGTAAAATTTTAGTCAAAATGTTTTAGTTTATTCAGATATTTCTTATTGAGATTTAAGTTATTTGCTGTTGATACTTTAAATGTGATTTTTATATTATGAATCAATAATTAGAAATCAATCTAAATACTTTTACTTATGCAAAAACAAAAACAATTTGTGTTTTGAATTTGTTCTCAAAGAAGGAAGTTCTGATTAAAAGTTCTACCTCAAAGATATGCACTGTAACATTCCAAAAAGATTTATAAATATTTGCTATTTCTTTATATGTAATAAAACTTTAAATTATATTTTTGTTTTCAATTTTAATAATAATTATAGCATATTGTATTGCAATTTTCTCATAAAATACTATAAAAATGGAAAAAAATGAAATTTCTCAAAAGTAAAAATGGAAAAAAACAGAATTTACTAAAAGTAGAAACAGAATCAAGGAAAATTTGAAATGTAAAATTGGGGGCCTTACCCATCAATAATGGAAAGAATGATAACAGCTATTGGACTTGGGAAAAATTTTCCTTAAAAATTATTTTAAGAAAGATTTTATAATTTTCAACTGAAATTAGTACTGGTTGTTTGATCAATGAATGCCAAATGTTCCCTTGTATGGAAACGGCTAATATTACTATTAGAAATGCAGAGAACAGATAATACACTTTGATCCCAGCCCAACTTGGGGCAATGCATTCTAGTTTCGGTTTGGGTTTGTGGCAGTTCACTACCTTAGTTGGCTTAATATTTGATTCATTCATTCATTTTCTATGGCTTATCAACACTTTGCAGATTATTTAAAGCCTAAGGATATTTTTAGATTGTAAGAATGTTTTCATTCTTTTTTTCGGTGAAGAGGAAGAGATAATGATTTAGTGTTACAAGTTTTACTAATTAATCCATAGCTGGGGGGAGAAGAGGTGAATTTCTACCTTTCCCAAGAGTATTTTCACATAAGGGAATATAACAAACCCAGCTGGAATTGAAGCTCTTCAAATAACAATACTGAGTCATTATCCATTACACAAGCCACACATCTAAGATTACAGCACCTGGTAATCTCGGGCAGTGATCCATCTAGTTACTGACCGGGGGTCTTGTGTAATCAACTTCAGAAATTTAAAGAAATTTTGGTTTCGATATTTGGTATAATTTTAGCTTATCTAATTGAAGTGAGTATAAGATTTATTTGTTTTATTTCCATCAGACTTGCTACATTATTTTTTTTTTTTTTTATAAAAAAGTTTTAGAGTGAAATTCACCAACAAAAACGTAACTTAGGAAATTTGAAACTTTATTTATAAAATTGAATTTATTCTACTTTATAAAATGTTTAATCATAAAAGCAAATGCAGAAATCTTAAAGTTTTAATTTGTTTGCGTGATCTGTATTTGCTTCGAACATATAAAAAAAGTATGTTGAATATTTGCCACAGTTCTTTTATCATAATCTAACTTTTTACACTGCAAATTTAAAAAAAAAATTGATCTAAACAAGGTAGTATATTCAAACCAAAAAATGTAATTTGACTTGATTTGAAGAAATAATTTATTAACCTTTAGCCATCTGCATTATTAACATTACTTCCCTTTCCACTGTATTCTTTTTCAAGGCCTTGCAATTGTAGCAACCTTGTTGTTAATTTTACTCAAAGTTGTTTTCTATTACCATACTAGGATATGATAAAATAACTATGAAATTCAAACACACTAATGTTCAGGGATCAGAGTCACCTTCAGGGATCAGATGTACAGCAAATGAAGTCACATACAGAGTGATAAAGATTTATTGGATTTTTAGCCTTTCTTAACAAATTTTACAAAGTCTCTCTAAAGTTAATTTTAAAATGTTTTATTTCATCTTTGATAGAGATTTTTCTTCCTCAATTCTGTTTTAACAGAGAAATTTATTTAAGAATATCATTGTCATGTAAAGTTAATTTAATATTTTTCTCTTATCATACTGTTAATCATAATAAATATATTGATGATAAAATATAACTTTTTAATGTGTAATTTGGGTTTTTCTTTCAAAAAGGTATTTTAAAAATATGTTGCACTTTAGCTTATGATTAAAAAAACAAAACAGGAGCAAATATAATATTTTTATACAACAAAATTAATGAAAAATTAATTTATTAAGAATATCAATTAACTTCTTACTTTCCTCACAAAATTTTTGAAATTCAAATATTTTGAAATAGGCCTCCAGTTCTGCCCTTATGTACACCATGAATTGGCCTGTAGGATAGAATGCCATGAAGAAATCCTTCACAACTAGTTGCCACTGAAGGCTAGAAAGCCTAGACTATCAGGTTATTTACCCTATAAAAATTCTTATTTTTTTATACTAATTTTCACCCAATACAAAGCCCCAAAGCCATTTAAGGTAGAGGCTTACTGTGTTGTATTGTATGAACTTAAAAAGAGCAAGTGAAATTCATGGGTCTATGCTGGAAAGATAATGGCTAACTGTAGACTTGAAGAGAAAGAGTTGTGAATGGAAAAACACAAGGGAGAAGTAACTGGAACCCCAATCCTAAACAGGGAAAACCCTTTACTCCTGTTCAAAAGACTGCAGAGGAATGTGAACTGGATGATAGCAAAACCTATCTGCTTCTATTGGAAGAAGAAAAAAAAAAAAGTTAATAGGTAGTAAATAATAAGTTCAGAGTTTTAGGTAGAGTTATTAGAAGTATGGAGACGAGGTAGATTTTAGAAGGAACCAGAAACCCAATGCTAAACAAGAAAGAAGGGATAAACATTTACTCCTGTTCAAAAACCAGAATTTGGGTAGTGGCCAGTCAAGGAGAACAAATGAATTCAAAAACTAAAGAGGGGGGGAATAGGGAGCCATTATAGTGTTGCGGGATTGATTGTATGTTTGGGTAAATATTTAGGCACCATTATGTTGTGGGAATCAACACTTTGGAGAGTAAATATTTACAGGCTCCTGGAAAATCGATCCCACAAATGAGTCCCAGTAAAAATAAGTATACAAAAGAATATGAAACAAACAATGCATGCATTTACAAAAGGAATTACATGTGATAAAAGGAATAAAACATGAAACTAGCTATAAGAATGTGTTTGTGTGTGTGTGAGAGTACACAAAGTCAAACTATGAAATGAACATGCCTCAGTGGGGGGGGGGGAGACACTTTTTCCCCCCACATGTGACTACATCTTATAGCCAGAATTGAAAAGCTGTAAAAGAGACTAGGGATATAAATGCATGCCTTTATATAAGCTTAAGGAGTGCTCTCTAGAGACAGGTTTTTAGCAAAGTGGGATAACCCACAATAGCACCTTTTGCAATTCATAGATTAAAACCAAAAAAGGGAATCTGTGGATGGCTGTAATCATTTACTTCCTGAATGGACAGGGCATTAAAAAAAAAAAATATTAACCCCTCATTCCAGAATTTCAGATGGATATTGATGTATCAGTATTACAAATAATCTCTCCCACAGCTGTTTTTTTGTGAATGCTAAAACAAAGAGATTGACATTAGTAATCATTAAAGCTATGAAGAACAAAAGAAAGAAAAAGAAAAAAAGATTTACCATTTATGTTGATAATAGCACATGTGATGTGTTAATGAATCGACTGTTTGTGAGAGAACAGCTAGCACTGGACAACTTTAGGTGTAGGCGTGAAGTAGTACATGGCCATCAGTACAAAATAGATGAGAAGCAGAGCTGATCCCTGAAAGTAGTTACTGCGTCCGTCTTGCAAGGTATAGTTCATGACTATTACAGCAAAGATGACGGCAAACATGTGGACGTCACTAAAAATCATGTACAGTCCAAATGGATAGATAAGGTTGATGAGGATCAAGAGGGGGACCTGTAAGAGGCAACACTGGATTGACGTGTTGATGGCAATCTCAATTCCCATTGCCACATTGTTTTGTAGTGCAAACTGGATCCCGTTGACAACTTCAGGAAGTTCCGGCAAAATAGCAATCAGAGTGACCCCAATAAAATATTCAGACATTTTGAGTGACTCCATCAAAGGTTGCAGATTGTTAGCCATTATGTCCGCCAAAAGAGAGATCAGCACCGTGCTGATAAATAAAATGATAATGCATTTAATTCTTGACCACTGAGGGGCACCATGATGGTGTCCACGATGTGCTGACCCTTCCTCTGCCATTTGATCATAAAATTCGTGATAGACATGGCCAAAATGGGTCTTCATGCTGAAAATCAAACCAATAATGTATGAAATGGGAAGAAGAAGAGCACAGGTATATACCAGAGGCAAGATGTGCTTGTCGTAAAGAGTAGTATCTCCATCCAGACCGAACAGAGACTGGCTACATTGGGAGCACTGCATTCCAACAGCTGAAGAGTTTGAAGAATCGCCAGAACTGCCGTTTATGGGAATCCAAGTTTCAACTTTTTCACATTTGGAGCAGTGGAGATCTCCATAAATCTCAGAGAACAAGGTTGGGGCAAAAACGCCAGCGACTGAAACAAACAGCAATGAAGATCCGACACTTGTTGAACGCGGATTGAACCTTTGTGTTTGATATTTTAACCCCCCGATGACCATACACAAGCCAGGAATCAACAACATGGTAGCCAAAATGGTGCCAGCAAGGGCAGACTTAACCAATTCAGGGTAGCATGTAGAATTTTCCTCCTGTCCTTTTCTTAGAGTTATCACGTAAAGGATTACCTCTACTATTGAGCCAAATGTGGCATTTAGGAGGGCTCCTACAGCAAAATTGCTCTGTGCTGAAATGCTGGTTATAGCAGCCCCAATGTAATAAGTAAGAGGAACAATACCAAACAAAGCCATGAGGCATTTAAACACAGGAGAAATAAAGTCATTGGTGTCAACAAAGCCTATTACTAAAGCAGCAATAACTAACAATAACAAGTTGACTAAAATAACATTCATACCGTCTACAGTGTATTTGTAGTAATAAATATTTAGTGATTGGTGTGTGTACATTATGATCTCGCCGTTTCGTCGTATATTGTCTTTGGGGATAACATTGGAGTTGCAGATATCAATATGTTCCGGGGGAAGGAACAACACCTTTCTGATGGTCTTGCTGTTGATTTTGGCAATAGGAATGGTTATGACTAACAGCCAGGTAACAATAAAGATGAGTATATGACACACCATGAGGATAGGTACTCCAAGGAGGAACCAGAGATAGGTTTTGGGTTTGTACCAATACTTCCATCTTTCATTCGCCAACTGGGCAGACCTGCTTTTTTTCAGCAGACTCGTACGTTCATTCGGTTGACGTTCACCGTCTTCCATATTTCGATTGTTTTCTTCGCGAACTTCAGCTGACAATTCCAGAGGAGGTGGAGTATCGACAAGGTGAACGAAGAAGCCGAACGGCCAGAGAAAATAGCGCGCCATTTTTAGACAGAAAAACCCATAGGATCTTCCGAAGTAGGTAAGGAACATGACGACGGCGATCAGGGCATAGATTAGGGCCAGCCACCAACCAATAAACAATACATAGAGGATGTTGCTGGGCCTAACCGTGGAGACTCGGACGGGGAGCACCGATTTGTTGATATCGCTGTACAGATCCTGAACAATCTCGGAACGATTTTCGACCGGTCGAGTCGAAATGTGACTTTTCCATTTCTTAAATCCAAACAGGTAATTATTTGAAATCCTGTGCGCTTCGACGTCGTCCGGGATGATAGTGAAAGCATCGTCCGTAGATAGGGATGTGTGGATCTCGATACTGCTACCGCCGTGACCCGTGGGACTCGGCGGTGCGCTTCTGTGATGTGTCACAATCGGGGCTGGCATATCTGAGACAACAAATGGAGATGTTAACTCCTTCGGTTGACCGTCGCTGTCCATTTTTTTTCTTTTTAATTTGGTATTTTCTCCTTTTTTTAGATTAAAAAAAATGACTTATCAAACAAACGACTCTTATTTTTACACTTTAGAGCTGAGTCACAGGTAGAGAGAGACCCAACAACATAAATAGAAACAGCGACTAACTAAAAACAACTGTATGCGCCTGATACGTCACCGTCTGAATGAAAGCGATGTCACATTCACTCTTGTTCTTAATTTAAAAAAAGAACTATCATTATTGTGAGTGCTGCATTGTCAACAATTGCTTTGTCAGTGGTCATATGCCGTCCTCCCATCTCCGTTAATGGAGACAGACAGACAACAGAATAACACATGACCACGTGACATAAACCGGAAGTTTGCTTTTTTTTTTCATACGTAAATACATCACGTGACCAAAAACCAAACCGGGTGCTTTCAAAATGGCTAGGGATCGAAACCGGCAGTGTTTATTCAGATTTTCTGTAATTTTTTAGTATTATATGACTATATTTATTTAATTTTAAATAGAGTTTTAATGATAAAAGCGTGCCATTTACGCAACCTTTGTGTTTAAAATTAATATATAAACTACTGCGGTAACGAAAGTGATGATTTGAAATAATACACCTTATTTTTCTAAAAAAAACCTTTATCAATGTCTGCTATGTCTCATTATTTTTTTCGAACATTGTTTTTAAATTAATGTTGAAACATGTTTGTGCCGTGACATTTCATAAAAATGGTATTTTTCTGTTTAAAAATAGTTGCAATATTCTTCCGTTGTAATTTAAAAAAAAAAAAAATCAATTTCACTTTTAAAGAAACTCATGTCTCGGTTTTTGGTTAAATAATTTTGAAAAGTTTATTATTTTTTAATTATTCATTTACAAGATTTTAAGATAAAATAAATTTAATTATCTATCACTTCTTTTACAAAATTAATTTTTTTAATAATACACTCGTTTGAATAATTATTATATTTTTTTTAGTCCATTTCGTTTTTTTCTTTTTTTATACTTCTTTAATTAAATAATTATACTGAGTTATTTTCCCCATTTGTTAAAGCTTGGATTTTCATAGATAAATCCGGCTTTTTTGTCGCACGTAACGTAAGACAAAAAGCTGGATTTATTTAAATTTATCTAAAAGGGAAATTTTTGTTCAAAATTACATTTTTTTCCCGATTTATTAACTAAATTAGTCAATCCTTGCTGCCACTTTTTCCTTGTCAATTCCGATCGTCGCTAAAATATTACTGAATGCATGAAGAGAGAAATAAAATTTTAACTTTGGTATATAAAAATTAAAAACTTATATAGAGAAAGCTCATCGTAAGGTTGGCATTTTTTCATGACAAAAAACAAGCACAGACATGACGAAACTTTGGAACGATTGTCACTTTAGAGTCTAGAGTAGGCGCCCTGTGCGTGTATAATTGTTGGCGTCAATTTGTTTTTATACTTACTCTGTATATCGTATTTTTCGGAATATAAGACGCACCTTTTTTTTGAAGACAAAATTTGGATTTAACTAAAAAATCATTTCTATTAAAACTTAAAGCTGATACTTAAAATGAATTATTGTTCTAAAATACAAAAGCCCTCAATTTATTATTGTTATAATAAAAATGACGCATTTCACCTATTTAAAAAATAAATATATTTACTAAGCGTTACATGTGGCACAAGGCTGGAAGAATAGAGGCCCAAGTGAAGGTCAAACTCAGTACTTTTAGTCATCATTGATTTTTAGCAAGACAAGTCTGTAGTGGTAAGCATTAAAGCACGATGAAGGAAGTGCTCTCTATTTAAATATATTTGCACATGTTTTTTTAAGTCTATATATTGCACATGGTTTTTTTTTAAGGTAATGAAGGGTTTAATCCGTATGGATAATTCCAAAGAGGATGTAATCCAGAGAGCTCAATGTAACAACAGAGCAAATATTAATTAAATTAAAATAAAAAACAGACAACCTTAAGGTCCCAGGACTATAATTTATTTTCCCAGAAAATATATTTTTCCTGATTCATCAGGTCACGTCTCTAATTACAAAAGGTATTTGGTTAACAAATTTACATATTTTTATTTTATTTTTAATACAAGTTTTTGAGGGATAGTTTTAGGTTGATGTGAGGTGACAGAGGGGGTAGGAGGGGGAGTACCATAGAATGATCTAAATTAGAAATGGAAGGTAAAGATAGGGTTGTGTTTAAATCCATCTTTATTAAGTTACGTATAGTACAAGTAATAAATCCGTTGGTTACGTATATATATGTACAGGTAATAGATCCGTTGGTTACGTATATGTACAGGTAATAGATTCGTTGGTTACGTATGTACAGGTAATAGATCCGTCGGTATATAATTCAGGTGAATCCCAGTAATATCAGATATTAAAACTGATTCACAGAGAGAGCTCAATGTATTTATTATAACGGAGCATATATATTATGCAGCAAAAAAAAAAAAAAAAAAAACCTCATGTGAGTATAGTCTATTTCAAACCGGCGCAAACTTGTGCCAGTCCTCCTCAGCTCTGGACTGTGTTCGTCTTAGAATCAGTGGTTTGGAATTTAATTTAGATAGCAGCCAAGGAAAAGGTACAGGGCTACCCCAAAAGAGCCTGAGTTGGTGATAAGGGGAGGACGTGAATTATCTCTCTAAAAGGGGGTGGGCAGAATGGGAGTTTATTTATGACAAAAGCTTTAAGTTGTATAAAGAAATTTAGGTTCCCTCTAGGGAATACCAAACTATAAATTAAATAACAACAACAAATATGTCTTAGGATTAAATTGTATTAGACAATATAAAAAAAGAATAGAATTAAGGGTTTTCTATTATTAAATAATGTGTGATTTAAAGACAAAACAATTTAAAGCTAGAATGAATTATAAGTAGCCTGTACCTTTTCCTCGATTGCTTGTTGCAGCCGCCGCTGGCCGCTCCTAAACAAAACAAATAAGACAACCTTGACCTTCGCAGCCCTTTTACTCCCGGAACTGAATCAGCAGTTAATTAGCAATTAAACAACTATCCTGATATATTTTGAGTCAGAAACATATCATTCTGACAAGGGAGTGTTAACCAGCATTCGACAGCATTTGTTGATTTTTATTATTATTATTATTATTATTATTATTATTATTATTATTATTATTTCGCGTTTTTTACTCCCAGTAGCAGTTTCTCGGACCGGAGGAGCGTATTTTTTTCTCCCAATTCGGACAAGAAGTTAGAAACATAGCAGCAGTGACTGGAAAAAACGAGCATTGCAACTGGAGACTACGCGTTGCAAGTCACTTTGAGCCGGAAGAACTTCACGCAAGTCCCCGATATTCTAACATGCCGGGGACGTAGTATCTTGGTTGTGGTCGAAGGTCGTCGTCCCAATTGTTGGACCTGCAGTGCTATCGGACACGTATCTCGAGCGTGTACCGTAAAGAATCCGACGCAACCTACGGCACCAAAAGCAACAACAGAAGAAGCTGCTAAGTAACAGTGGCGGAAGAAAAGTTTAGCAAAGCCCCCAGTAGCTCCGGTGAATGGACAAACGTGGCCAAAAAGTCGGTCGGTCATGTGCCGCCTCGTACTCCTCAGCGGGATGCCTCACCAAAGAAGGACGTCTCGTCTAAGAAACAGATGGTCAATGGGGGACTGGATGCCGTCCTTGACCCCAAGATAGATATGGGGCGGGGAGCTAGCGGGAAGGCATCGGCCGATCGGAGCTTGGTTGATCTGATCGGCGAGCTTAGACTCGTCGATAGATACCGGGTCGATCATCCGCAGCGGGAGATGTGGACGTGAGCTCTTAGTTGGCCCAGGTAGCCATCTATCTGGGCAGAATGTTAGTGAGAAGGGTCGAGCTAGATTTACTAGATTGTCACACGTTCCACCGTTTAGACTATTCGAACCATAGACTCGTCTGTGCCCGGATAGTGTTAGGTCCTCGGCCCAGAATAGTTGGACATTGGAAGTTCAATCTGTCCTTACTTGACAGGCAGGAATTTTAACAACAGGTGATTGGAGTAGTGCAGCGGGAATTAGTGGGGGCGGTGGTGGGAGAGGCTTAAGTGTAGGATTAGGTCTAAATACAGGCAACGACTCGCTCTAAATAAGGCTGAAAAGGTGAAGGCTCTAGAAGACAGTCTGTCCCGTGCAGTGGCTGGGAGGATTTCCTAGAGATAGCTTTAGCTAGGCAGGCCCTGAAGCGCGAGGCTAGCAAGCGCTACCAGGATCAGGTGGTTTAGACGAAGGTTAAAAAAGATGTATAACGAGGCTGCGAATATGGGCGCAGAACTGCGCAAGAATGAGATCCATCGAGACGACCCCGTCCGGGGTAATGAATCGATCGGACATGTCCTTTGGTCGACCCCGACCAAAGGACATGTGCGATGCTTTTCGGCGGCATTTCGAGAGCCATTTTACCAAGGAGCCTGGTCTCAGTGGCGATGAGTTTTGCAGCTATTTGGCTGACTTTCCTCGGCTTTCGCTGACTGAAGCAGCTAGCTGCGAGGGTGAGATCACAGAGGGCGAAGTTCACTTGATATTGAAGAAGGTCGGTAGTGGCAAATCTCCAGGACATGATGGTCTACCCTATGGAATGTACTTGAGGCTGACGCACATCTTTGTTCCGATTTTGACAGTGGTGTTCAACAACTGGTTTTGGCAGGGGTCCATCCCCGACCGGATTCCCAGGGGCGTGATCACGCTGTTAAAAATAGCAAGGGTGTTGAGCGAGATTTAGACGATTATAGGCCAATAACTCTGCTAAACAAAGTTAAAGATTTTGGCAAAGATCCTGACGTTGCGTTTGCAGTCATTTTCACAAGCTTGTTGGGACCTGAGCAGATTTGTGCTCTGATGGGACGAACAATTCAAAGCAACCTGCATCTGATCCGCAGGATCATAGAGGGTGTTAAAGTCGACGAGTAAGCCGCGCTGATCAATTTAGATCAGTCCAAGGCATTCTATAGGGTAAACCATCGATACCTGTCGGCCGTCCTGCAGGCTGCCGGATTCGAACCCGGCTTCTGCAAGTGGATTAGCCTCCTATATCGCTCCCCAGTGCTGTGGTACAGGTGAACGGAAGTTGGTCGGACGCTTTCGCGCTGTCTCGGTCGGTCTGACAGGATTATCCGCTGTCGCCTTTACTTTACGTTTTGGCGTTGGAGCCTCCCCTTCACAGGTTGAGGGACGGGGCGTGAAATCTGGCCCTACGCGGGATTGTAGTTCCTTGGTGAAGCTCGAGCCAGGGTTTCTGCGTACGCCGGATGGCGTAACCTGTGTTGTGCCTGGAAGGCGAGCGCACTTTCGGGGCTCTTTAGTTGAACTGATGGACCCGTACGCATTCTCGGAATGTGGTTCGGGCCCGAACTCCAGCTGAAGAAGAATTGGTCAGCGGTACAGGCAAAGGTCGGAGGAGCGTCATTCCAGACTTGGCTGCGAAGGAGGTTGTCTTTGAATGGTAGAGCTGAGGCGTGTACCATATGTCTTACCTTTCATCCCTTACCGCTTGGCTGTACTTCCTCTTTGCAGGCGCCGTTGATAGGTGATAGAGCGTTTGTTGACCAACCTCTTGTCGGGGTGGGGGTATCTCGCAAGGACTGGGCCTGTAAAGAAGCCTGTTATCAGCGTCCGTGTTATGGGGAGCTGGGATTGCCACACATGGTAAGTCATCGACACGCTTCTAGGTTGGCTTTCCTACGTCGCGTTTTGACGGGGAATCAGTTTTGGCGCTGAGTGTTAGGGACACCTTCCCTAGACTTACCATCACTCCTCCCATTTCTTGAGGTAAGCGCCGCGGCGGTTGTGGAAGGTTGTCGAGTTTCCTCGGTGAAGGTCGGTCGGCCTTGAAGGCTATTCCTCAGTCCAGTGACCTTTCTCAGCCTCGGAGACTATTGTATCATGAATTAATGGAGTGGATCACGAATGATCCTCTGTGTGACCGGCCTGGCTTGTCGGCATCAGATTTGGGCTCCTTCTGGACTTGGACGCCAGCGGCGAATTATCTCAGCAACCCTGTGTTTTCGCTTAGCTGGCAACTGATTCGGAACGTGCTACCTCTCAATGACGTACTCTTCAGACAGGGTAAGACAGATCTGCCAGACTTTCATCGGTGTGACCTTGGCTTATAGGAAACGGCTTTGCACGCCTTCTACCATTGTCCTCAGGTGCGGCTTTTTTGGGATTATGTCGGCAATTTGAAGGCTCGTATCGCACCCGATCAGCTCGTGTTCATCGATCTCACGTACGTGTGTGACAATGTTTCACCCCCGTTCTCCGAGGTAAAACGGATGGTGTTTGAGGTTGCCCGCCGCGGCAAGAATGATGGTGTGGGTAGCGCGAGAGAAGGGAATCTTGCGAGATGATCGTTATTCGCATCAGGATCTGGTTCTTTAAGCATCGGCTTAGAGTAAAAATCAGGCCTGATCGAAAGCATCATTTATTTTTACACTCCCCATTCCACAAGTGTGCTTCGTTTTTCTGTCTGTCGACAGAATACAGCTTCCTATCACACCAATTTGAGGGGTGGATGAGTCATAACATTTGTTTCAATTTTGATTTTATTTTGTTTGTTTTCGGGTTTTACACCCCGCCTCATTTTGTCGGAGTTAGCTCCTCCTTAATTCCCCAATTGTTCACTAGGGGTCGCACTCCCTACACTATAAATACTGGGCAACGTCTTACCTCGTTCTCTTTTTCATTTCTTCATTTCAGCGAACACCTCTACAATGTGAGCTCTTGCAAAAGATAGCGTTTCCCATTTGCGGGAAGACGCCATGAACATTATACACACATACACATACGTACGAACATTCACCAAAGAGCAAATACAAATGTTTACAAACACGCAAATGTTATTGTCTATGTCTATTGTAAAATCGTATTGTTTAATACATATATTTATTTATATATATATATATATATATATCAGTCTTGTTTGTCTTCTTTACATCTTCGGTTGGACTCAATTTGTTTGAGTCCGCAATTTTCTTGTAGTTGGACCTCCTTCTAGCAGGAAATAAACAGCACGTGTTCCTAATTCAACAACACTCAAACCCAACAGGCCTCTACAATTTCATCAATCATGGAATTTTCTTATATTTATTGGATTTTCATCAAATATTTATCTCAGGGGGTGTTTTGTAAGTCCCTCCCCCCTGTAAACATGTGATACTTTGGTGTCTGCAGGATTCAGAGGGGATGGATAAGTTGTTGTGGTGAATGAGTAAATTGTATTGTATGAATGAATCGTGAATATGATTAACTAGAACTTGGATAGCTAATGAAGACTATCCCTCCTTCACCCCTTCGGCCTTGTGCCACAATTTCTGTATAATCGGAAATAAATAACAGTGTAGTATCTGTGCGATGTGTAAATTTACCGAATTTTCCGGGAACCAAACATTTGGCATAAATGGTTCAATCTTATGAATTTAGAAAAAATCGGTAACGGAAGATTCAGTAATTTTGACAAGGAAGGAAAATTCGGTAACTTAGATTGAAAATTTGATTTTACGGCGGTTCTGGAATTGGAATTTGGGGGTTAAGTCCCCCACCCTCCTCTAAATTTTTGTATAACTGAGAATCGTGGGATCCAGATAAAAACCCGCTACAACAATAGCAGGGCCGTACTTGCAGAAGGGAGTGCTTAGAAATCTAGGCTTGCTTCCCCAATATTCTTTTAAAAAGTATTATTACCAATGGGGGTGTAGAAACCCCCACTGCAACAATATCAGATTTGTAATGTCAGGACCGGTGGTTTAGCGAGCTAATTTATGTACGTTAAAAAATAAATTGGAATTTTATTTCGGGACAAAAGTATCATTTCAGGCCAAGAATCAATTTTATCCAACATTTGGACGGATATTGAGGGAAATAAACGAGAAAATCAAACGGAAGTTATTACCCGTAAATATTTCATTTATTTTTTAATAATATTCTTTAAATAATAATAATAATAATAATAATAATAATGCCAAAATTGTGTACAAAAGTAAATTGTCAGTAAATTAAAAAGAAAACATTGATTTATTTATTCATTCAGCAATGAAAAGTTAAAAGAGGGCGGGGGCATAATAAGGCGTATTAACTTACGAAAAGAGGTAAATGATTGGTTTTTAAAATGTCCTAATAAATCATTTTTCATTATTAATTAACTACCATTGCCTAAAGAAGTACCATCTTAGTACTGAAACATGAAAGTTTTTGTGTAGTGATGTAAAATGTTTTTATTGTAATTTATTATAATAAAAATATATCACATAGAGTGCTGGTGTTAATAAAACTGTGCTCGATCTAATATAACAGAATATTTTAATTTTAGTATTTTAATTTTTAATGTAAATTACTATTTATTTTGAATATATATAAATTCTTTTTTGTTTTTAAATAAAAATAAGTAATTTCCCTTTAATTAAAAAAAAAATTTTTAAATGAATAATTTAAAATTTTTAATTTTCTTTTCATTTTTTTTTACATATATATAATCCCCGCTTATTTTAATTGCGAAATATAATTTAAGAAAAATTAAATTAAAAAACTGTAATGCCAGCCTAATATATAACTACGCCGATATTGTGATAACCAGATATATTATAAATCAAAATTGTGTAACGCTAAGTCCATACTCAGCCTCAGCACCTGAAGATTGTGTCGCACATGAAACTCCATATCATGCTAGCTAGTGAGGGATAATATATATATATATTACTTTCAGTGTATATGATGCAAACAAATTTTAGGGTAAAACATGTCTTAAACACTAAGTGTTCTATGAAATTGTTATATACCGTACCTATGAACGCTAATGGGTATGTCCCAATCCTCATAGATACGTTGGACACTATTGTAAGGCGGGTAATATGCTGTTAAAGTAGTCCATCACTAGCAGTGGTTTACCTACTACACGCCGCTAGCGAGTATTGTATTTTGTTTAAGCTAAAGATTACAATTTCATTTCCAACCTCCGTTTTGGTTATTCCTAATTCAGTAACCCTTTCTAGGTTACAAAGGAAGTAACGTGTAGTTCTCTGAAAATTGTAATTATTGTTGTTTCTGCTTAAACTATAAATTTAGCTTAGTCTGACACAAGGCCTTAAGTATGCGGCACCTAATCAATACTGAACTCCACACAAACACAACGGTAGTTGGTGTGTTGAACTCTCACTGACAATAATTATAGTGAAGTACACAAGTTTTTTTTTTTAAATTTAAATGTCCATTGTTTAGGAATAATGGTCACTTTTTGGACAATGCACTTACTAAGCGCAAAACCACCATTTTGAGGGCATCAAGTGAGAACCAGACTCACTACACGCATCAGTAATGAACAGCGAGATCGTTAACCATTACTCTATGTTATTTCCAGTTTATGTAAAAGCAAATGAGTGGATATGAAATTACAAATGATTAATTTGTATGTAACTGTGTGAACTCGTATTTAGGAAAATGAGAAAAAAAGGAAAAGTTGATAGTTGTTATTTACAAAATTTGGATTAGTTTGACACAAGGCCACTAGTATGGGTCCACAGTGAGGATTGAACTCACTACTCAGCAGCAATGGGCAAGCTTGCTAATGCCAAGAAACCAACAAAAATTAACCGTTGAAGAGAGGGAAAACTTGCCAATGGCTACACTCAACAAACTCAACCAGGAATTTTGTTGCGATATAATCGTTAACAAGTTCATCAAGTTGAACACTACTACTGAGTAGTGAGTTTGACTCTCACTAGGTGTCTGACAGTTGAGACCTAAATTTAGTAAAAAAAAAAGCAACACATTCTCTTAGATACCTTATTGTGGAGTAATAATTAACGAGTTTTCTTGGTGACCATTACTAGTTAGAGAATTTCACTCTTAAAACCAAACTAGGTTAAGTTTAGTAAAAAAGAAAAACAAAATATTCTCTTATATGCCTCATTACAGAGTAATGTTAAGAAGCTAGTCTGCTTGACCATTACTACTGTGTAGTGAGTTTGAATCTCACTAGGTGCCTCATACTTGAGATTTTGTACCAAACTAGGCTAAGCTTAGTAAAAAAACAAAAAAAACAAATTATATTTTCTTATAGGCATCCTTGTAGAGTAATGATTTAAAAGCTAGTTTAATTGACCATTATCACTGATTTGTGAGTTCAACCCTCACCGAGTGCCCTATATAAGTAATCGGTAAAATGGATATCTCATGTAACTTGAAGATACAACATCAAATAGAATGTTTGGAAAATAAACCATCAATACTGGAGAGAGGGATGACAACTAATGGGCTTGAGAAACCTGTTTTCCTAAGAATTTCTTTTAAGTGAAAGATTTTATCAAATTTCGACCAACAACAACAATGTTTCCTTATAAATAAAAGGCTAATATTACTATTTACCATCAGAGATGAGGTGAACAGATACTACACTTTGATCCCAGCCTGATGACTAAGGAGTGAAGAAAAGCATAATTCGAGTAGCACTGGCTGCTTGGTCAATGAATGCTGAAAGTTTCCATATAAGGAAATAACTAATGTTACCATTACCACCTTTGATACATCTTGTACCATCCTTTTTTTTTTTTTTTTTTTTGGTTAGCGTAAAACTTTGAATCTCATATCTGTGAAATGTTCCACTTGAAAAGATAGTAAGAACTTAAATATAGACACAGAATGGCCCCTGACCCTGGGCTTATGGTGAGTGGGACAAGATAGAATTTCAATATTTTATTCTGAGCAGATAGAAAAAAAGATTAACTGTTGAACAAATGAAAGACTTTCCAATGGCTACGCACAAACTCAGAAATAGCGCCTTGCTGTGCAGTAATGGTAAACAAACTAATCTGGTTGACCATTATTACAGTGTAGTGAGTTTAATCCTCACTAGGTGTCCAGTACTTAAGATCTTATGCCAAATTAGGTTAAGCTAATAAAAATTAAATTATATCCTCTTAGATGCCTCTTAGATGTTGGGTAATGGTTAACAAGCTACTATAGATGACCATTACTAGTGAAAAGTGAGTTTGACCCTCACTATGTGCCACATACTTGAGGCCTATCATCAAACTAGGCTAAGCTTAGCGAAAAATAACTCATATTCGCTTAGATATCGCATTATAGAGTAATGGTTAACAAGTTGCAATGGTTTACCATTACCGATGAACAGTGAGTTCAAGCCACTCTGTGTACCTCATACTTGAAACCTGGCACCAGTTTAAACTAAGCTTAGTAAAAAACAAGTTATACTCTCTTCAATATCTCATTGGGTGGTAATAACAATGGTAATGTCAGCCATTTCCCTACAAGGAAACATTTGGCATTCATTTATAACACCTTTTACCGCCGCCATACAAGGTGATGTAAACACGTTTCGTGGTCCGGTCCGCAGAGTCTTAGGGCGACGTTTTAACCACAAGGCTAACTCTGCACTAGTCTACGTTGTGCTCTTGCTTTCAGAGCAGTGGAAGGTCAAATGTCACAGTAATCACAGCGCTGGTTCAATATCTTCACAATGAATAAAATAAACTAAAGATTCAGGGGTTAATCCTTAATTGATTTATATAGCTATTGGTACAACAAAATTTAACCCTTCGCACATCAATCTCTATCGTGACAATGTGCTTCACCTAATAATTCTGGACTCAAAGTTCTTTAGAATTAGGAAATTTGGTGGCATTGGAATGGATTCCAGAGGCATTCGATGTGGGTCCTCGGCCTAAGTTTCGAGCTCTCAAAGCTATCTGTTTAATTGGCTAATACTTATATGGCTTCGGCCCAAAACTGGCGTGAGAATGAAGGTTTCTTGGGATTCGTTGATTTTTCAATTTGCATATTAATTCTAATAAGGATTCTTTGTTTCCTATTTCCGCTTTCTTAATCAACTTTCCAAATTTGGAGAATTATCTACTTCCTCGGGATTATTTACAAAGATTGCTCCTCCCCAAACTCCAACCCGCTTTACCCCACATTTCGCAACACCACTCCACACAGGCGATGGTAAATCCTCCCTCTTCCTCTTTCCTTCTCAGCATTCCACCTCAGCCCATCTCTCAAGACCGGCACAACTGTCTTTGTGACAAATCTAATTTTCAAATCCTGCGGGCGAAAGGGCGTAGTTTATTCTAATCATTAATTTTAATTCTCCTGCCTCCTCAAGATAGAGATAAAATAATCTCTTCATTCTTGGTTTTACCCACGTCCAGCGAAAACACAAACCAGATCACTCTTTCGGCAATTACAAGGTCTGTTTTCATAACTTCGACTCTCACAATGGGTTCATTCCTTGTTTTCGTTTCACAGTTCGTTTTCGCTAACAAAAATATATTTGTTTTCAAGGAAGAAATAATTTTGTTCTCTAAATATGTTTCGTCTGCATGCCAGATTCTCAATAGATAAGAAAAATAAACTTTAGGAGAGAAGAAATCCAAACAGTCCCATTTTCACCAAGGAAACTGTCTGTTCTCTCTCTCTCTCTCTCTCTCTCTCTCTCTCTCTATATATATATATATATATATATATATATATATATATATATATATATATATATATATACTAGCAGTAGAGCCCGGCGTTGACCGGGGATGTAACAGTAAGAGATAGATCAAGTATCGACCATCATAAAGACTGAAAAATAAAATTGACAAAGATTATTGTTTAGGTTGACGGACACGCATGTCTTAATTAGTTTTTTTTTTTTTTTTTGTTTTTTTAAGAATTGGTCAAACCCAAACTCAAACAAAAACATTGTTTTCAATCGTTATGAGTCTACCGATTGAATAGAATTTTATTATAAACAATTGTCTTGTAAATGGAATTTTTAAAGCATTCTGAATGTAAAAATAAAGAAAAAAGTGTGCAAGACAATAAGAAACACTACCTGCCGAAAAAAGTGAACTTTTGTTGAAATCGGTTGAAAAATTTAGGAAATCCGACCCCATATATAAACGAACACACACACACACACACACAAACAACCAACCTGGGTTTTATAATAAGTATAACTCGATAACTCCATATTAATAAGTATAACTCGATATGAGTTGTCCCCCTTTCATTAATGCCTCTTAATCGTGTTTTCAAATTGATTTTGTGCAAAAATAATTGTGTTTTTCATTTTTTGGCACTGTCAGAACCACTGCAAGGTAATTTTACGTAGTCCTGTGAAGTTTTGTTGAAATCGGTTGAAAAATGTAGGAAATCCGATCCAATATATAAACGTATAGACACACACACACAATCTGCGTTCTATAATAAGTAAGATATATATATATATATATATATATATATATATATATATTCCAGCTTACATTCTATTTTGGGCTTAAGCCTTTTCTGCTCAGAATCAACATTTAACCAACCGATGGCCTCAGTGTCACACATTGATCGAGTATACCAGTACTTTTTTCGGTTAAAATTTATAAAATCTTTCTCTTAAATCATTTTTGATGAAAACAGGTTTCTCAGGTCCCTTAGCTTTTATCGATCTTTCCCGTATTGGTGGTGGTGGTGGTGGGGGGTCTGAGTTTTCTATTTGAAATGGTAAGGAATGCCAACATCTTCATTATGTCATTATTTTCTCTTCGAGTTTACATGTGATATCCATTTTAGTTATTGACATTGTTAGTAGTCCTCAAGTGTTGAGTTTTCGGTTATTTTAAACATGTTCTTTATTTGTGATTCTGTAGCGCCAGCCCATAGTATTCAAACAACAATCTACTATGGCTGATCATTACTATTGAGTAGTTATTTGAATTGTCACTGGGTTCCTCATGCTCGTGGCTTTGTGCTAAACTAAGCACTGGTTTACAAATAGGAACACAGTCCATAATGTCAACATAATTATTGTAAACAAAATACCAAAGAAAGAATATTAAAAACACACTATCCACACGTGAACTCAACGAAAATGAACAAAAGCAACAAATCTATAATAACAAAAAAACAAACGTGCTGTGGCTTCCCTCTGTCTTTTCTACAAATATTTTCATGGAAACGGCCCTGACGAGCTACCTTCACAGGTACCCAAACTGCATGAATTTAAGCGTGCTACTAAGTTGGCATCTCAGCCCCACCCTTTCACTGTCGAAACAGTTAAATGTAGCCGTCTCTTCTACCCCAACAGCTTCTTTCGCACTTCCCGCCAGTGGAACTCCCTTCCCCTTACTTGATTCTCTGATAGCTATAATCTTCAAATGTAATATCAATCGACATCTTCTGGTGCCTTGATCGATCTTGATCCCTGTCCTCTATATCCTTTTCTCAAACACCCCTCTTTATTATTGCTCTCACTCTCTGTAACCCCTTGCGTGCTAGTGGCACTCCCGCCTTGCTTGGGGTGAAATGCTTAAAAAATGTATACCATCTCGTACACGAATGTGGGGGGGGGCTTCTCCATTCTAACTTTCCAGAGGTGAAACTTCATATTCTTGAGGCCAAACCTAACATCCTATTTCTGTTAGAAACAGGAATTAATAGCTCAATCCCGCTGCAGAAGCTTGCAATCTTGGGCTACTCAACTCCAAGAGCCAATCACGACCACTTAACCCTAACCCGCTAATTTTTGACCGATTATCTGAAAGGGATTAATAATATTCACATATTTCATATCTGTAGTGACCTCAGTATTCACCACAAAGAATAGTTAGTCCACTCGAATAAAACCGATGAAGAAAGCAGATATTGTATAGATTTCTCCATCGCCTAGCTCGGGGCAGAGAAGAATCCACCCCGCATTCCTGACGTGACAGGACATTAGGAGAACCTCCTTGACCTCGGAACATCAGATTAACCCCTAGTCAGTATCCAAATTGATGTCAAACCAAAAGCATAGAACAAATTTTCGCTACACGTAGGCAAACTGGAACAGTTTCAGATTTTACATGGCATAAGCTTCTCTCTCTCTCAACCTTATTTAAACATGTTTCCCTCAAAGCTGTTGTCCTCGTCTCCGAGTGGATCCTTTCTGGAATGGAGAGTTTTATACTCCCCAAAAGTTCCAGCAAAAATCGAACAGCCTTGGCTCAACCCTGAAAGCGCTGCAGCCATAGCTCACCGTAACCACTACTTCAATATTTATCGCAAGGAGAGATATAATTTGACTTTTACTGCATTCAGAACCGCTCGCAATGGCTGCAAGAAAGTTCAAAGAGCTGCTATGCACAAGCGGTCCAGGTCCAGGTTGAAAACAAACAAAGTGAACCCCGAGAGTTCTGGAAGATCATCAACCAGACTATGAATAGAGGTAAAGCATCTGTGACCATTATTTTAAAGTGTCCAGAAGTCAGATATTCCGGGTCAGATAAGGTGAAGCTCTTCACCTCAATCTTTGTCTCTAACTCAATATTGGACAGCACTGGACATATCCTTCCTCACTTTCCCCGTATCACTGAGCACAATCTCAATAATATTTTTTATTACAGCCCAGGAAGTCTCAAGACCTATCAAAAGTTTTGACCCTAAGAATGTCCCAGACAAAAGTTCAGTAGTTATCCTTAAGAATATCAGACCGGAACTATCCCCGGTTTTAGCAAAATTATTTAACCGTTGTCTGAAGGAGAAATCCATTCCAAGTCTGTACATTCCCACTTTTCAAGAGCGCCCATTTCCCTCTCCGTATAGAACCATCAGTCTCTTCATCGTCATTAGCAAGCTTTTTGAGGCGATAATCAACAAAGTTGTTGATCAGCTGAATAAGAACAGCCTCCTGAGCAACAAGCAGTATGGATTTCGATCAGTCTGATCCACTACCGATGTCCTACCAATACTCACATAGACAACAAACACATCTCAAGGACCATAGCATTAGACATTTCAAAGGCTTTTAACAAGGTGGGTCATAATGGATTTCTGTTCAAACTCGGTAACTACAGAATCATTCGAAGAGTCTTTTCAATAATAATGTCCTTCCTCACAGGTAGGTCCCTAAAGGAGTTATTAACAGTCACTCCTCCGGGGACCTAGCAATCAACGCAAGTATCTCTAGGGGTCTCTTCTTGAACCAAACTTCTTTTTATTTTACATAAATGATCTGCCTCTGAGTATAGTGCGATGGTTTGTGAATATATATGCTGATACAACAGGATATGGATACACCACCAAAACTCTGGATGACCAGAGATTGGCAGCTAATCTTACTTCCGATCTAGATCTAACATCTTAGTGAGGGAAAAACTGGCTGTTTACCTTCAATTCTTCGAAAACTAAAGAAGTTACATTCCATCATCACCGGTGGACCGTAAACTACTGCCAGATATGATGAATAGATGTCCACTCAGAGAGACCCCATGCGTTGAGTGAATTTTGGTCCTCAAACTCAACCCAGACCACAAGTGGAACTCCTACACATGATCCAGCGGTAAAGATGCCGGGAAAATCGTCGGTTTCCTGTACTGCTCCAGGAAGTACCTGATATTCGTGCCATCTTCTATATTTACAAGAGTCAGATCAAGCCTAACGTGGAGTACTGTTGCCATTTTTAGGCAGGAGCTGCCAAGTCTTCACTATCCAGTCTCGGTAGAGTCAAAAAGCGTCTCCGTATCCTTGTGGGTGACAAATTATGTTCCACCCTACAGCCCTTTTCTCAGACGGGGTGTAGCAAGCCTCTCACTGCTCTATCGTTATTTCCATGGAAAGTGCTCAGACAAAATATATTCCTTTGTTTCTTCAGTTCTAACCTCCATGGCTCTAAGACCCGCCACGCTACAAACATTATAGCGAACTATCCACACTCCCCTCCGTATTCCACTGGGGAGAAGTAAGTTCAACTTGAGCAGCTTCTTCCTGGGGACCACTTCTCTGTGAAACCGACCCCCAAGAGGATCTTTCTCCGATCATTACAATCTTAAATTGTTTAAGTCTATCTTCCCCACATATTCGCCTAAAATGTGCCGTTTACTCTGTAACCTTCAACCCCGAGTGGGCCCAAGCCTTATACAGAGTGAACCTAACTGTAAATAATAATAATAATAATAATAATAATAATAATAATAATAATTATTATTATTATTATTATTATTGTATAAGGTAGCCAAAACGCTCTTGCCGTTTTTTTACGTCGTGTGATCACTGATACGGAAATTAGTGCATCACATGCCAGGAAAATGGTGATGTGTGGGTATTGTCATTGCTCTTCATCAATGCAGGTGAGTTGTGCACACACATCAGTTATAGCTCGAGCAGTAGCGAGGAACATGGCGCTGTCGAAGCAGCTCGTTCGGGGTTGATTGCTTTATGACTTTAAGGCGGGCTTGTCCGCAGCCGCATCAAATCGCCGAATACGTCAAGCTTTTGGGAATAATGCTGTGAGTGAACGCACAGCCAGCTATTGGTTCCAGAAGTTCAGGTTAGGAGATCTGAATTTTTGTGATGAACCCCGTAGTGGCCGGCTACAGGTCCTGGGTTATGAACCCTCCAAGGCGGCCATAGTGGAGGACAACAACCAAACTTGTTGTGAACTTGCCGAAATCTTCCAGGTTTCTGATAAAAGAGTCGATGTGTGGTGCACTATGAGCTGCTACTAAATCATCACTGCTGACCCCTGTAATTGCAGTAGTTGAAATGTATGCAACAGGCACTGAAACAGAAGGAGCTTCTTTGCGTCGAAGACACTTGATTTTTACTGCCAGAGCACTGCACTGGATGCCGAAAGGCCGAAATATAGCTTCCTGGTGCCTATTTTATAAATACTTTCATGGTAATTGTTCTGATGAACTTACATCTGTGGTATCTAAACTTTATAAATTTAAGCGCAGTATTATATTAGCGGCAAGGTCTCATCATTTTACACTTGAAATGGCTAGATGTAACCGTAAGTTCTATGCTAACAGTTTCTTCTATCACACTTCTCACTTTTGGATTCTGGCTTCTAGCTTCCTAATCAACTTTGATCTACAAAATTGCAATGTAATATCAATTGCTATCTTCTGTCGTCTTAATTCATGTTCTTTTATTGTTCTCCTACCGTAATAGTATTTTTCACATATTCTCTAAGACTTAGTAACGCCATTGCATTTTGTGGCTTTATTGCCTTATTTGGGGTGAAATGGTAAAAAAAAGAAACAGCTTCAGTGAAACTGAATTATTCCAGTTTTTCAATAAGGGCTGACAAAGATTTCATCTTGATTGTGGTTTTTGTGTGTATTTTTTAGGTAAAGACGCGTTTTTAATATATAAACAATCATAGAAAAATTTTTTTGATTCCGCTACGGATGTTTATTCCTTTTATGTTGACTATACTGAAACAAAATTAAAAAGTTTCTTGAGTATGTCTGTTTTCCTTTTTGATTCTGAACTGGTTCATGGGAAGTAATGATACAAATGGTTAAATATGGCCGAGCTCATTCCAGCTTCGCGCTGAGTAGGAAAAAAACAAAAAAACAAACAGAACTCCTACTTCATGAATAGGGCTGCTGAAACATATCCGACAATGTCGTTGGTAAGTAGAAAAGTTCAGTCGTTATTGGACCGGCAAAACTAACATTTCCCAGTTACTGCGTGGTTCACATCTTGAAGCCAAGAGGAAGATTCTGTCCTTTTCTGAAGTGGAGTCATAAAATCACACACGTGACCAGAAACCTTTTCCAGATTCTTTATAACTTGCATCATGGGAAAATTAATATTTTTTTTATTCGTTGTCATTATTTCATTTTCCCCACAAATTATTCTTCACTTTTACACATTGATTCGTTTTCTTCAGATTCCTCATCTGCGATTATCAAAATGAAAATCATACTTATTATAAAACCCAGGTTGTGTGTGTGTGTGTGTGTGTGTGTGTGTGTGTGTCTGTTCGTTTATATATTGGATCGGATTTCCTACATTTTTCAACCGATTTCAACAAAAGTTCACAGGACTTACCTTGCGGTGGTTCTGACAGTGCCAAAAATTGGAAAAACACAATTGTTTTTAGCACGAAATCAATTTGAAAACACGATTAAGACGAATCGCGAGAATGAAAGGGGGACAACTTATATCGAGTTATACTTCTTATAAAACTCAGGTTGTTTGTGTGTGTGTGTGTGTGTGTGTTCGTTTATATATGGGATCGGATTTCCTACATTTTTCAACCGATTTCAACAAAACTTCACTTTTTTTTTGGCAGGTAGTGTTTCTTATTGTCTTGCACACTTTTTTCTTTATTTTTAAATTCAGAATGCTTTAAAAATTACATTTACAAGACAATTGCTTATAATAAAATTGAAAAATTCTATTCAATCGGTAGACTCATAACGATTGAAAACAATGTTTTTGTTTGAGTTTGACCAATTCGTAAAAAAAAAAAAAAAAAAAAAAAAAAAAAAAAAAAAAAACAACTAATTAAGACATGCATGTCCGTCAACCTTAAACAATAATCTTCGTCAATTTTATTTTTCAGTCTTTATGATGGTCGATACTTAATCTATCTCTTACTGTTACATCCCCGGGCAACGCCGGGCTCTACTGCTAGTAATAAATAAAATGAAATCAAAAATATTAAATTAATTCTTTTTCAGAGAGATTTGAACAGTTGCAAAGTTTCAATAATAACCCATCGGGATTTTTTAAATAACCTAAAAGATCTGCCAGATAAAAATAAACTCAATTTAACATGTCAAGGTTTAGAGGATAAGTTAAGATAAGAAGAAACTAGTGATATTAATGGATGTGATTTCTTGACTGAACTGAATATTGCAAAAGAATTATTTCCTGGAGATGTAAAGCTTTCAATAGAAGTCTTTCTGTTCAGAAACACTGATAAGTTACAGGATGTCGTACCAAATCTGTGGGTTGCATTGAGAATAATGCTTACTATACTCATTAATGTGGCCATCGGAAAGAGAAGTTTATTAAACTAAAGCTTATAAAAACATACTTGCGGTCGTTCATGACTCAAGACAGATTAAATTCTTTGGCTCTTTTGTCAATAGAAAATGATCTTGTAAAGAAAATAGGTGTAGAAATTTCCACGAAAAGATTTGCAAATCTAAAGTCTAGAACCTAAATGTTTTAGGTAGGATAGTGAATGTTTCTTTTGGCTTGTATTAAATTGTATGTTGTAATAAACTTTTTATTCTACAATTTCAGTTTTTCTCCTTGTGAAAATTAAAAAAATTATACTTTTAAGGACGCCGATGTTCAGCTTGCATGGGATGTCAGCAACTCTAGGTCCGGCCCTGGTAACAATGAATAAAGACAAAAGGAAAAGTTATCTTAAACAACGCGTTTCGTCTTCTGATGGACATTGTCAATGAAAATCTGAGGATCTTACTTTGCACCAAGTATTTATAAACTAAAGTAAAAATGTTTTTAGTTTTTCAAAATTCTTAAATATTCATCAGGTTAAGTGTAGGTGAATTATAGAAGATGCTAAGTGACATAATTTAATGTCTAATGAACGAAAGTGAGTAAATGATGTTGTTAACAATATTAAGTCTTGTGGTTCTACCAAGGATTGAACTCACATTTCTGAAGATATTAGACCCCCCCACTTATGTTATAAGCAGTGGCAGTAGTAGGCTTGCCTTCTTCCCTGCTAAAGTGGTTTTAACATTTAGGAATTATTTAGGTTCACTGAAATTTCTCCTCACGGAATAATTTTCTATTGTTTGATGAATTTGTTGGGGACGTGTAGAATTTATTCATTATGCTTGAAAGAATCAGAAGGAATTTGTGTAGGTTGCGTGACTTTCTGCATCCACAGCAAATAAATAAACGGAATTTAAAATACGATTAAGAACAAGACATATTCAATTAGAAACTAGTAAAACATTTATATACAATTCAAAACAATATACAAGCAGGATAATTGGTATATGTTATGTTGGCAAAATGTGTATGATGTTTTAGGTTTCAGAATGTCTCTCTTTGTAATAGTTCGTTCCTTTGCAGTCCGTTTTAGATTTGTGTTGGTATTAGAATTGTCAATATTAAGTATCTTTTTAGAAGGAGTTCTTAAGGAGTGATCTACCTGTGACTGTAATGTTTTTAAGGTCGTTCGCACATGGATGTTTACTTAATAATAGGTAGTGAATATAATTCACTTTGGATAAGCAATGTTCGAGAATCGATGTTCACAGAGTTGGTTGATTTTAAATTGTGAGTGAGTCAGCGTTGATGTACCTTTGCGCGGTAAAATCGTGATTTCGAGTGACGTGGAGTATGTTGACAATTTCTCTGTGGGAGTTAGTTACTGACTGCTTGGGTCAGTCGACGTTTTCTTTTATAAGTTCTGAAAGTCCGAATTCGGCTCACGGAGTTTTGGCGCAATTTCGCTTTTGCACGTGAACTTTCAGATTATAGTGTCATTAACCAATGAGATTGGTTGATTCGCCTAGTACGGTTTTTATTGGTTGAAGTCTTCCGTACGTAGGCGTAAGATATAGACTGTTCAATTGCTAGGGGTGATAGGTAAGAAAAAGACGAATCTACAAATAACTCTCTCTCATTTTAATGAGAAAGATCCTGTTTTATCAGACGTTGAATTCTTTTATGCAATTAAATTATTTTAATGTGGGATTAATTTATGCATTATATATTTTTTTAAATAACAAGAGATAATGAATTTAACCATTTTCTTTAAATTTTTTAACCTTTTTATCGTTATGTTGGCTTAGGCAAAGAGTAATTCTTTCAGGAATGAAGATATTTGAACACCCCCAGGACCTGGACTTATATTTTTATAAGATTCGATAGCGACACTCTCGAGAATATTCCGTCTTTCTCTTTTAATAAGTGTGGCATTCTTAAAGATCAAAGTTGAGGTTGAATTTATTTCTGTGACGAATGCATTTGATAAATTATTGTGCATAAGATCCTTTTTGTGTTCATAGATACGTTTTGTTTTTTGTTTTTAATTTTTACAAGTTTCCCCAATGTATTGTGGATAGCAGGGTTAGGTTAGGGTTTGTTTTGAACGGTAACAATATTTGTCTACAGTTGGAAGGCATACTTTTTTCAGGATTATTCTCAAACCAGTCATCTCAGTTATAAAAAAACATGTGATTTTTTTAAAAACTCATAAATGCCCAAACTACTAAAATTCCTTGACTCTATTTATACCACTCCTGTAATCGCCAAATTCTTGCTATTTAATATTTGTTTAATCCATTTTCATGCAAACTCATGATTTTGATATGATTAGAAGTTAAAGTCAAATATAGATTTTTACATGAGAAAATTACTTTCAATTTCACACTTATTTGATCAAATTCCTAATTAAAAAAAAAAAACTATCCCACTCAATAAATATAAATCATAATTTGACGCTTAAGCTTGCTTCTGTGTAAAATATGGCGACAAAGATGAGGACAATAGCCCGAATAATGTAAATAGTGTACATAATACCTCATCTCAGAAATATAGACAGATACTGAAAGGCCGAAAGGTTGTAATAAATATGGCGACAAAGATGAGGACAATAGTCCGAATAATGTAAATAGTGTACATAATACCTCATCTCAGAAATATAGACAGATACTGAAGATAATTTTTGTTAAAAGAAAGAAAACAAGCTTTCTTAAAGATTAACCTTGAAAAGTATAAAATCTTATAATTTGAATCTAAGCCATGAAATGAGGCATACTGGACCATATATAGAGAAAAACTAGCACCCACATTCTTTCTGTAAAAATTCAGTCAATTAAGTGCTACGCGTGATACACGTTTGGGCGATCATGTACCTTTCGATACATGACTGACTAGGAAGAAGATTTTTCTCGCAGTAGGTTGCCATTTCTTTCTGCGGTAGACTGGCTGCCAACCAAGGCTAAAGAACCCATTCTGTCCTACTATTCAACCCATAGCTGGGGAAGAAGAGATAGATTCATACCTTTCCCGAGGGTATTTGTGCGTAAATGAATATAACAAACTCGACTGGAATTCGAACTTGTTATACACCTTTACGCACAAATACCCTTGTACAAGTTATAAAGCAAAATTTGGCACTGAAGGTAATTTCTCTTTCTATAATCGTCATGTTCCAAAATAGGGAAGCCATCTACCCTTCATGACAGAACATAAACAGCATTAAAAGCCAATAATCTAAATTAAAACCATGAAATCAGGTATAGAAGTTCATATAGAAAAAGGAAATATGTCCTTGTCCTCAGTGAGATTAAGTCATAAAATACAGAAGTGACGACGTATAAGTTTTACAAATATATTTTTCTAAAAGTGGGTGGCATAATAACAAATGCAAAGTAGTGTTTAGAAAACCTAGAGAAATCTATAAAAATAATGGTCTTTAGGGGATTCCATATACAAAGCTGATATCAGTAATGGTGAAGTTTGGTTATAATGTATATGTCAATCTTTGAAACTGGGTCTGTATTTTTATCCTTTTTCTTTTGTTAGACTAAAACTTTGACCGGCATATCTATGAAATGTTCCACTTTAAAAGATAGTAAAAATTTAAAAATAGACACAACAGGAACATCCTCTCCCAACCCCGGGGGATATATTGAGTGGGACAAGACAGATTATTTCAGTATTTTATTTTGAGCAGACACTCGAAAAAGATTGACTGTTGAAAAGATGAAAGACTTGCCAATGGTTACACCCAAACTCAAATGAGGACATTGTTATGCGGTAACAATCAACAAGCTAATCTGGTTTAACATTATTACAGTGTAGTGAGTCTGATCCCCACTAAGTTTGCAATATTTGAGATCGTGTGCCAAACTAGGCTCAGCTAATAAAAATCAAATTATATCCTCTTGGATGCCTCATTGTTGGGTAATGGTTAATGAGCTAATCAAGTTGCTCATTACTACTATCACATTTCATTAATCATAACCATTTTAACAGTAACCCTCTATCTTGAGTGGCTCTTGAGTGTTATAATGCATGAACATTAGTAAAAAAAAAATAATGAATAGTGTTTCATACTTGAGACCTATCACAAGTGGAGACTAAGATTAGTAAAAAAAAAAACAAACTCAGATTCTCTTAGTTGCCTCATTGTGGGGGTTATGGTCAACAAGCATCTATGGTTGATCGTTACTAGTGAATAGTGACTTTAACCCACGCTGTGTGCCACATACTTGAGACTCGGAAACAGTTTAGATCAAACTTAGTAAAAACCTATGTTCTCTTATATGCTTCATTGTGGGGTAATGGTTAACAAGCTTCTATGGCTGACCGTTACTAGTGAATAATGAATTAATCTTAATTAAAAACAACATATATTCTCTGTTTTTTTCTTTCTTTTTTTTTTCTTTGACGGAATATTTGTTATTTTAGAAAAAAATATACGTGAATCTTTTTTAAATTCAAAGATCTAAATTTTATGACTGACTTGGTCACTTGAAAAAATATATTTGTTTATGAAATATGTTGGGAAAATGGTCGGCTTCCTGTACCGCTTCAGTAAGAAGCTGACCCCTTGTGTTATCCTCTACCTTTACAAGAGCGAGTTCAGGCCTAAAATAAGGTGTACTGCCGTGGATCCCAGACCCCACTTTTCAGCCTCGGTAGAGTCCAAAAGCGTCTCTGCGTCCTTGTGGGTAACAAATTATTATCCACCCTACAACCTATCTCCCACAGACAAAACGTTACAAGTCTCTCACTGCTCTCTCGCTACTTCTCTGGAAAGTGCTCAGACGAACTACATTCTTTAATTCCACCAATTCTAATCTTCATGGCTACGACCAACCATGGTACGCACATTTGTTCTAGTGAGCCATCCTCATTCCCTTTGTATTCCATTGGTGAAAAGTAAGTTCCACTCGAACAGCTTCTTCCTGAGGACCACTCCTCTAAGGAATCGACTCCGAGAGGATATACTTATCCGATCACTTCCCTGTTCATGTCTAGAGTTAACTGTTATCTTCCCTACATATCAGTCTAAATTGTGCTTCTTACTCTGTAACTTTTGTACCTCAAGTGGCTCTCGAACCTTGTACAGGGTGAATCTCACTGTAAAAGAAAGAAAGAAAATTTTGAAAAAAACACTTTGTATATTAGAAATAAAATTTTGTAATGAGCGGAAAATAACGAAAAAGGAAGGTGAGGATTTTAAAACGGAGGAAAAGAAGTCGTATTTTGATGAATTTATGGAGCGAAGACGGAAATAAACACCAAAACAATCAATCATCAAATGACAAAAAATGGTTTCTGAATCGGATGATCTGCGCATCCTTCCGGTTAATAAATGAATCCTTAGAAAATAAGTTTTTAACATTGTTCTACCAGTGGGTCGCATTCCCAGAATGAAAATTTTTTGTGATCCCTTTGAAGAGTATTTAAGTAAAGTTTCTAAATGGACATAACTAGAAAGGAGAAGGAGTGGCAACATACTACAACAGGTTCACGACACCACGACTTAATATAGAACTCCTTATTCATTCACCCGTCTTCCTCGCCCTGCTACGTGACACTTACACTTTCCTCCTCACTTTCTCCCTTCCCTCTTTTTTCTCTCAAATATACGCGAAGAAATCACATATCTTTTCATCTTAACAAACAACTACAATCAAGTACTACAAGAACACTCATGCATCATGCGAAAAAATTCGTTTTAAAACTACGAAAATAAAAATATTTTTATATTTAAAATTCTTTTTTGTCTTTTTCTTTGTTGTGGGTTGATTGAAAATCTGTAACAAAATTCGGTGACCATACAACGTGAAAAACGAGCAGGCACACTAACAAGTAAAAAAAAGAGAAAAAAAATTGTCAAGATTATCGACCAGAAGCGCCATAAATGACGAAGGGATTGTCTACGAATACAACTACCGAACCCGAAGAAGGTATTTTTCAGCGCGTTCACATCGCTACCGAATGTGACACAAGGTCGAGGTTTAAAGTGGTTTTAACAATAATACCATGAGAAAATTGCCCCTCCCCCCATTCGGCATTTCCTCTTTTGGGTATACCTCAGGTGTTGTACAATAAACCCAGCCCCCCGCCTGAATGAGAGGTACTACCTGGGTGGAAGGCTTAATATATGGGGGCTTGGGTTTAATATTTTGTAAAACTTTCTCGGAATTTGCCAGGTAACTAGCGACGAGACCACACTGGTTATCAATTTGCCAACCCTAATGTACAGACGTTGTTTTCACAGCTCAATTTCCTTGTTGGTTGATTCAAATACGCAACAAATGTAGAAAAATTAAACAGTTTGTCATTGAATATAGTTTTTGATAAGTGGTAATTTAGATAAGAAGTTTCTCCTGAAATCTGGCCAATGTACAAGAATATTAATAGCAAATCACAAATACTGTTTACTGATTGCAATAAGAGAATCAATTTAGAATGAGTTTGAAGTGACATTTTAATGCTGACTCAGCGGTTTGGTCAGATGATTCTTGACTAAACAAATCTAAATCTATTTCATCAACATTTTTTTTTCATTGTCATCTATGGCGGATGTTGATGTTGAGAAAAAAAATTATTTTTTTGGCTATTTACATTATTTATATTATTCGGACTGTTATCCTCATTTTCATTGTCATATTCACAACGTTTCGGCCGTTGTACTGTCCGGCCTTCTGCAGGTGATTGGACTAGACCCAAAGAGTTGTGAGTTCAATATCAGGCTACAGCAGTAGTGAACCAAAAAAACAAAAACAAAAACTCGCACAGTTGATTTAAAGGGAAAGAACTGATACATCCGGAAGAGGCATGGCACGTAGAACTAGAACAATTTACTCCGGTGGACGAAATTCTAATTACCTGAAGAAGGCTGGAGACGTTGTGAATATCGCAATGGAAATGAGGATAACAGTCTAAATAATGTATACAATATAAATAATAATAATACCAGATATATAGACAGTTATTTTTTGGACTCTTTAAAAGCATTAAAATAGACCTTGCTAACCACATGCTCCTTCGTAGCTAAACTGGTATAGCACGTCAGCCTATATGACGGTTGTTATGGGGTCCACCCCTTTTTCATATAAGTGGACTCTACCAAGTGTACCTGTGTGGCACCCTGCATTTTTTAGAAAGACTAAAAAGAGATATTCATAGAAATATGATTTAATTTTTATTCGGTTTATTAACCAGTTGTTAGTTATTTAGAGACGAAGAATAATTGAGTTTTGAGAATAATTCTCTAACTGAATTTAGGCGATCCAAAGAGAAGAGGAAAAAAAAAAATAATAAAAAGAAAGAGAGAGAGGAATAGATAAAACAAAACCCGGTCATAAGTAAAACTAAGACAAGACAGGTGTCAAAATATATCAGGTCAAATTACCTGACCGAAATCCAGGGAAATAGAAATTGTTATATTTGGTTGAAGAAATTGAGTTTTGGAGATAATAAAATAAAACAAAAAGAAGAGGAAAGACAGAAAGATAAAACAAAACCCGGTCATAAGCGAAAACACACACATGCGACCAGCACCTAACAAGTGTCAAAATTATCAGGTCAAGCACTTGAACTAATTCCGTGTCCGCGTAGGATGGAAGTTTTGTTAAGGTTGGCTGAAACAATAAAGATTTTTTTGAACAATGAAAACGAAATTTTAATCGGAGGAAAGGTGTTTTTTGTGTTGAGGTGGTGACCGGTGGAACTGTATACAGATTCTGACCTGTTAAAAATTGGAACCCCACGATGATGAAGTGGAGACATTTTCAATTCAGATAATTAAGATTTTTGACTATCAGGTCTGACCAAAAACAAAGAAGGAAAGAAAACGATTGTCTCGGCTCACAGATAGCGCCAATATTCTTTCCTGAAGTCACATCTAATTAGCGGCAGGCTGTTTTGACAGAACCCAGGTGAGAAAAAGCCAAGATTATCATTTTTCGTACGTGTGAAAAAGGCCAAATTAGATTTTGTTTTTTTTAGAACAAGAACGATGTAAGCCACGCCCGATTGGAGACGGGAGGCGTCCCACCACAGTCTCATTAGCCGAAAGCGGTCACGTGATATGCGGAAAGAGGAGGGAGAATGCTCGATCAAGAACCATTGGTCGAAAACGGTCACCTGACATACGAGAGACCGGGAGAGATGGGTATGCGTCTTCCCCCCAGAGGCACTGTGAGGAAGTAGGGGTGAAAATAATAGCGATAATGGGAAATCAGAACTAATGCGACTTTTGGGATTATCGAGAGAGCCCTGACGCCGACAGACCCACCCCGGTTTGCTGCGGCGTCAATAAAAGCAGGACCCCAATCGACAAAAGATGAGTTCAGCCCCGGACGGCAGCGAGAGGAGATCGCCTCGGACGGCGGAGAGTTGCGGCTGGGTTGCGGCAAGAAATCCTTCCAGCCCAAGTCGAAAACAAGAAATCCTTCCAGCCCAAGTCGAAAACAAGAAATCCTTCCGGCCCAAGTCAAAGACAAGAGAAGTTCTATCTAAGTCGACGAAGAAGAAGATTACTCGAAAGCCGCGGAGAAGTTGCAGCCAAGTCGAAGACAAGGCCAAAGAGTTACTGGACGGAAGAAGAAGAAGAAGTTAAAATCAAGCCCAGCCGAGAACAGAATTCGACCCAACCAGATCGAAGTGAAGAAATACAACTCAAGTCGAAGAGAAGAATCAACTGCGAATGATTGATAGAAATTAGCCCCAGTGTCGAACTAAACCACACTCCGACATACACAATTCTAGAGAGTAGACAATTCGAAATCGTTAAGTTGTATGATAGAAGCTTGGTGCCATAGTCCACAGAGCGGGTCGGGAATGAGAACAATTTTTCTTTATGTAACGGACATTAGATATAAAAGGTTGTCACCCTTTTTTTTTTCTTTTACTTGTGTTTTGCCACCCCCGTCGGACTCAACTTGCATACGGCCCAATCCCTGCTGGTCCCGTCTGTCTAAGATCTAAACACAGCGTGGGTAGACAGACCGGAGATCAGTACAGTTGCTTTAGCAACCAGGTATTGGAAGCGGGTTGGGAAAGGCGAGGCTGGTGATCATCTAACCAAGAGGTTGGAGCGGCACGCTTGGAACCAGGAGGAGCGACCAGGAGGAGCAACGTCACAGTTGGCGCCGTAACCAAAGGATTCGACCCTGGGCCAGGTGTGTACCCGTCACACCTGGACTGCTGCCATTAAATACCCAGAGTTACAATCGATAGTCAGTAGTCGGAGAGTGAGAGAATATACGAACGGAGATAGTGTGAGGTAACCTCTTGTAGAAGTCAGTTGCCAGCACGTAGACTCTAAGGAAGTCCAACTTCGAGACTGTATATATCTACCTGTATTTGCTACTAACCACTTTCCTGGACTTACTAACAGTATTACTCTTTGTATGATTGTGTAAATACATTTAATTCTTATATTTAATTATTGCGTTTGTCATTCCTTGGAGACAGAATTCATCTCGGAATCCACAACAATGGTTATATGCAGTATACAGGTTCGATTCACCTCGGAGGGCGCATATTTTCTATGAAATTTCTCGGACGTTAAGGCCGGTAAATGTTGTTAATACTGTTTATTATAAACATAGTATTTACTTAAATATTTGTGTATATATAAATAACGTATAACAATAAAATATATCAAAATACCGGTAGGACTTAGTCCATTTCATGAAAAGTCATTACTACAAAACATGTGGCACTATTTTAATCTAAAGGTCAACCTTTACCGACACAATGACCAACTTTTCCTTCCCAACAGCACACACGCGCCCACCACACTTTTAGGCAGACACCTATTTAATTCAAAACAATGATTTGAGTCCTTTATTTTGTTTTCTCTATCTAAAGCTGACTTCATCTTATACGCAATCTCTCTCTCACGTGAAAGGAAAAAAAAAGTGTTATCTGTTAATAGAACTATCATACAATCTTCTTAACCTCAGTCAAGGCTGACTACAGTGGTAACAGTTTTTGCTACTACTATCTGAACAGGTAATATAGTTAAGGACAGTTGCATACTACCTACAACTTCCCGGAGTGGGGGGCTTATTTAGGGACTGGACAGTGCTTTGAGACCATCCCTATCTTTTCAATATTTGCTCTTTTCCACCTACATTTATATACGTTTCCCAAGAAGTCATGGTAAATTGCAGATAAAGAAAAGTTAATCTGTGGCAAGCCATGATCACCTTTGTTCTGAAGGGATGTGGCTTCTAAAAAAATGATAAATAATTTATTATTCTGGCACTATGTAGCCCAGTACAACCTATTGCATGTTAGTTGGAGAAGGAATTGGATATCACCAAGCAGGGCGGTCTCATACTACCTTCAAACCCTCCACAATGATGCAAGTTCTTTATTAAGGTTTGTACATCTAAAGCTTCTTTTTATATGTAAGGAGTTTACATATAAAAAGAAGCTTTAGTACCATTAAGACGCAAGGGGCTACTGGAAATGAAACAGAAAGAAAAGACTTTAAAAGTAACCGGAAATGCCATTAGGTTGGTGCAAAAATAATGTCGGTTTTTGACGTTAAAAATTACGTCAAAAACATTATTTTTGCACCAACCTAATATTATTTTAATTACCTTCGCTCCTCGGCAGTGTTTTAAAAAGCAATGATTAGAATTGTCATAAACCTAAACATATGTTGGATTTATACATTTTTTTTTATTCTTGAGGATTTACAACAAAAACACTTTTTTATTTATTAGATTATTTATTTACAAGAATAGTTTTATATTTACAGAATACTAAAAACTAATACAATTGTATTAAAACTAATTTATTATCTACCAATTCATAAAGAAATAAATATGAAAATAATTTTTATTCATAAGTTCATAAACATTTACTAAATTATATAATATGTGAACCAACTATAAGGAAATTCTTATTATTTACCATTTTATAAAGTTTGAATCAATTGGCATTTAGCCAATATTTTGCCAACCATTCCAATAAATAATATAAGAAATAGTGTAAATAAACACTTTAATAAATAAATAGTGTTTATCATTTGTATTGTCATTTCTCAAGAACAAAGAAAATGTATAAATTCACTGTCATATGTTTAGGCTTTATACAATTCTAATCATCGCTTTTTAGAAGAATAAATATTTTCGGAGGAGTGAAGGTAGTTAAAATAGTACTTCGTTATTTTTTTGCGGGCACGAATGTCCAAGTTTGCTTTTGTACCTTTCTAATTTATTTGTAGTTCCTATTTTCCTTAAAACTTCCTTGTTAATCGCATGTTCTATCGATGGTATTCTCAACATTCATTAATAGACGAACATCTCTTTCGCTTCAAGTCTCTTCTTCGGCTTTGGAGAGATTTTCCAGAATTTTCCGTCATATCGGAGATGAGATATTACATTGTAGTTCTCCTATTATTTTGCTTAGCTTTTGGAAGGCATCTTTTGCTAACTCTATGTGTCTTTAGATTTCAACTGTTTTTTTTTTATTGTTAGCCTCATATTCCTTTTAGCTTTTTTTAGTATTGTTTACCCAGTACAATGCCCAAGGTAGCGTGTTAAAATGAGATTGCTGTAAGGATGTAGAGCAATGATTCCCAACGTGAGGCGAAGGCCTCCCCGGTAGGACATAGTAATATTTTATTGGGGCATGCGTAGGATGTATCCTCTTCTTTCTGATCTAAAACAAAATGATTTTCCAACATGGGTGATGCAGCCAATTCTAGTGGATATTTCTTATGGTTCAATGCAGTATCAAAAAGAACTCTTGGAGATGCAAAATGATGAGTCTGTTAAAACTTTATCCAATATAAAAAGGAGTGATGACATGGCTTTGGGATGATACAGTAACTAAATACCCAAATTCAACCGCCATTGCAAGAAATTTGTTGTTACCCTTTCCATCTTCCTATTTAGCTGAATGTGGCTTGAGTGCTGTAAATGATTTGTTATTGAAGAAAAGAAATCGACTGGATATCACTAAACGAGGAGACTTGAGGCTTAAGCTGGCTAAATTGGTGCCTAATATAAAATCTGTCTGTAGCAGACATGACGCATAAGGATCTCACTAACAGTCATTTTGTGATGAGCTCAAATTTCATTTTGCATTATTATTTCATGATTAAAATGATCTAAAAATGATCTAAAACTATATATATTTAACTGTATTTTAAAAAAAATTTTTCCTCTTTTATGGACGCCATGATCTTTGGGGGCTTGTTTAGAGCCCAAGTTAATGGCTTTTAAGCTTCCTTCACGTGAATTGCAGTAAAACTTTGAATATGTAAGAATTACAAGGGGGGCACCAGAATTTTAGAAATACCAAAGTGGGGCATGGCCCAAAATTGGTTGTGAACCACTGGTATACATGAAGGAAACAAATGCATATAATGAGGATATGTGGGATAGATAACAGTTGATCCTAGACTTGAAGAGGTTAAGATTGTGGTGATCTTGGGAATTGGTTCCACAGTGCAACAGTTCCAGGGAAGAAGTTAAGTAGAACTTTTTCGCTACCAACGGAATACAAAGAGAATGAGGTTCGGTTGACCCTGTGTACCTAGGATAGCGGTCTTATCTGCTAAGGTCTGTACTGGTGGCACGAAAGAATGTACTTCACACAAACATTTGGCCATGAAAATAGCGATTGAACAGTGAGAGGCTCACATCGTTTCATCTGCCGGGTAGAAAACTAGGTACCAGCTACAAAGCTTCACACTTTTGAATTCTGCTGAAGCTGGAATAGAAGATTGTGTAGCTCCAGCCTATTTTTCTTAAAACTTCCTTGTTGCTTAAATGTTCTGTTTGTGTTACTCTCAGCGCTTATCATTAAAACCACATCTCTTCTTCATTTGTGAGGAGATTGTCCAGCATACATTGCCATATAGGAGATTAAATATTACACAGCCGTTCAGCATTCTATATAAGAACATTATCTTCTTATTTTGCTGAGTTTCTGAATGGCGTCTTTTGCTCTACTTATACACCTTTAGACTTCTATGTCACAATTTCTATAATCTGTTACGACCCTAATTAGAAAGTTAATTTTCTGTAATTTGAAAAAAAAAGAAGTTAATTTCTCCCACACTTTTCGCTTGTGGAACTCTTTTCCGGCTTCTTGCTTCGCAGTCAACTTTGAATGCAACATCAATAATTATCTTCTGTCTTCTTAATTCTTGTTCTTTTATTGTCCTCTCTCTTTAATAGTAGTTTTTCTCATATTCTCTAACACTCAGTAACCCCTTGCGTCCTAGTGGCTTTATTGCCTTTGATCTTCTTCTTTGAATGTTCTTTTCCTTTAATTTTAGTTTTTCTCATATTCTTTAACACTCAATAATCGCTTTAATCCTAATGGCGTTATTACCTTACTTGGGGTGAAATTATAAGAAAGAAAACAAAAAAAAATTGCAATTGTCAATGTACATAATGGAGTAAAATACTAAATATACTCCATTTTATTATTATTTTTATTTTTCCTCCTTTCATTATCTGTGCAACAGGGTGTGTCAGGGGCTGAAATTCATCATGGGCTTTTAATACAATATCGCGAAAGTGCACTACTGCATAGATGTGAGTATGAGTGAATCAAAAAGTTTGAAAGTAGCTGAATAAGCGTGAATCACGAAGAAGGAGCAGGACTTCCATCAACCTCCACCACTGACTAGAAGATTCACCAAGCTCGAGAGATGCTGATGGCGAACCGGGGAGTTATCAATGATAAGAGAGCATGTTCTCTGCAGATTCGGATTACAACTCTTTTTTCCTTCTTGGTGCACACTGCTAACAGAGCGGTCATGTTTGCACTGTAACAGCAGCAAGAAAACTAATGCGGTGATACCCAAACTTGTTAAGAATTAAGAAGACTAAATAGGCAAGCATTTTCATAATTCCATAGATATTTGCAGAATTCTAAACAGAGAAACTATGCGTCCACAATAAAATAAAATATGGTCATATAGTTAAGCAAATCTGACATTATACTTTCTAGAAAGCTAATTATTTGCAAACATGTGTTTTCTCTTTGTTTAATTTAAAATATCCTGTTAAATATGTCCGACCAAGCAGGATGTGTTTACTCCCTCACTTTTAAAACAATAGAAATATCTTTTAACATTTCCAAGGTCATCACTTCCTTATGCGCCGTGTCTCTTTATGAGAAAATTTAAACTTATAAGGATGTAGGCGATCATGGCTCTCCACAATTTCCTGTCCTGTGTAGCCGTTAATAAATTTTGTCTTTCTATTAATTATCCTAAATTTTGTTCTGCCATCCATTTACTCATAAATAGGTTATGCGTTGTTTGCTTGTCTCTCTGGCTTTCAATCTATCCTGTGAGTATCAGATTTTCCACGTCCTCTTTCCTCATTATATGCTTCCTGATATTAAGTATAAGTTTCCTTTATGTTTCCATTTTCTCTAAAACTTTGTCGTTGCTCACATATTCGGTCCATGTTATCCTCATCATCCTTCTGTAGAACCATGTACAATACATACATACGACGACATAATGTATAGATACCATGTACAATACATACACACGACGACATAATGTATAGATAAAGTAAAACAAAAGTGTGCTGAAAAGTATTCAGACTGACCCACTTCCCAAACTCAGGTCAAATATCACATTTTCTTCAGGGGAATTTTCGTCAGGCTAATCACTTTTCAAACACAAAGCAAAATGATTCATATAGAGGAAGTGAGATAAACAAGGCAATGTGAAAAACATATACATGAGGCAATATAAAAGATATATAGAGATCCCTATTTTAAAAAAAAAGCAGACAAAAGGCAATGTAGTGAATACATACTTAGAATCAGGGTGTGATCGATCATGGCTCTCCACAACTTTCTATTCTTTGTAGTTCTAAGCACTGTATGTAGAACAAGTGAAATGAACCACCATTAAATGTGCTAAATACATCTTTTATGTACCGCATTCTTTCAGGATGTAGGCGATCATAGTTCTCCCTAGTTTCCTGACCGTAGTAATTTTTAATAAATTTTGTCTTTTTGCTATTTCTTCTACAACTTTTTCCGCCGAGCATTTACTCAAGCTCTCTAAGTAGGTTATGGGCTGTTTTTCTGTATCCCTCTTGACTTCAATCTGTCTCGTGAGTATCAGATTTTACAAGATTTTTTTCTTCATTATGTGCCTTAGAAATTTCAACTGTCTCTTTTTTTTCTTTTTGTTTCCATAGGTACCATAGAGGAAAGTTCACCAGCACAATTACCAAGAAGTATTAGGTTGGTGCAAAAATAATGACGTAATAATGTCGTTCTTTGACTTATTTTTAACGTCAAAAAACGACATTATTACGTCATTATTTTTGCACCAACCTAATATTTATAGAAAAGGCACAGGGAAGCTACATTAAAGAAGTGGGAAAGGGGCTGAAGTTGAGATGCCTGATCAGGACCAATAACATTGCAGATTCGTCGTTGGATTTAATCAAGGATCTCTAAATATATAGCAGGAGCACCGAGTTTATTAATTACCCACTCTTGCTCGATTTCAAATAGTAAGCAGTAATTATTATGGTTGGTTTAAGATTTTACATACACATTTTTATGATTGCATGTTTTATAAACAAGCTTTTTTTGGTTTTTTAAGTCTTGAGAGCAACTTTGTCTGGAGGATTTATCGCACTTTCTGAGAAGATGTTGGTGCCCGAATATACTTTCAATTTTTATCCTAGTCGATATTTAATTCCTAAAAGCTATTTTGTCTTCTAATTAAATTGCATGTGCTACTATCTTAGAAATTACAAGAAGTCCCAAGGATGAGGTTGAGTTTTACAGTAGTCAGTCTAGAAAATGTTTCTCCACTTAAATTCTGAATTTTTTTTTTACACTTTAAATGTTTTCCAACTGCTTTTTATTAAGTCCTCCTGTTTATTGCATATTGAGAAAAATTATTGCCATCCCATTATTAAGACGCCTCTTCTTTTAAGCACATATCGGCGTGTAACAGGCTCCAGAGAGGATGCTACACTGACCACTATATCTTAATTTCTTCAAATCTATGGTCAACCATTATCTATCTTACATATCCTCATAAGCTGCACTTACTTACTTCTCTTACATCTAGGCAGCCTTATTTAATATGCCTCTACTATGGGACTTGTATTGGGCGAACGTTTAGTAAAAAATAAACAGGGTTGAGTGTATTATCAAGGCTTCATTGGGATTGCCTACTTTGAAAATTTGGATCTAGATCCGTATGTTGATGCTTTAACAATTTAGGAGTGCTAAAATGTTTTGGAATTGTTAAAAAAACATTTTGGAATGCCTTCATTCCTTTTGCGCCCGTCATTAAAATGTACAGTGCATCTGCGGGAACGTTGTTGGTCAATGTTAATGAGATCATTCTCATCTAACTTAATTCATTTATTTTCTTTTTTTGTTTTTTTAAATTAATTTGTTCCAAGCAAGGCAATAAAGCCACTTAGACGCTGGGAGTGAAAGACAATGAAAAGCCATTAGAAGGTATCGGTAACCAATTCTAAACAAGAAACAAGGGATAAACTTATACTCCTGTTCAAAAGACCAGCGATGTGTGAGAATCGGACGATATGCGAACCTATCTACTCCTGTTGAGGAAAAAAAAAAAATTAGTAGTGAATAAAATTTCAGAAATTAGGTGGAGATGTTAGAAGTATAGAGTTGAAGTAGACTTTAGAAGAACCTGGAAACCCAATCATTCAAAAGAGCTTGGAGGAGTATGAACTGGACGATAGGCAAACATATCTATTCCTATTGAGAAACAAAAAAAGAAATAAAATTTCAGAGGTTAGATGGAGATGTTAAAAGTATAGAGTTGAAGTAGACTTTAGAAGAACCTGGAAACTCAATCATAAAAAAGAACCAGGAGATAAACCTCTACTCTTGTTCAAAAGAGCGTGGAGGAGTATGAACCGGACGATAGGCAAATCTATCTATTCCTATTGAGTAAAAAATAGTTAATATAATTTCAGAGTTTAGGCTAAGATATTAAAAATATAAAGTTGAATTAGATTTTAGAAGGTACCAGAAACCAAATCGTAAGCAGGAAACAAATGATAAACGTCTACTAAGGAAGAAATTTTATTATATTTTCAAATAATGAATACACTAGAAACAAATCACATGTACCGGCGTGTGTTAATCAAATTGTCATCGGTGATAGTATTGACAAAACTTCAAACGAAAAATTACATTGAGTCTTTTTAGTAGTGTGACCAGCCTTATGATCAACCATATGTTATGCAATACATTCGCCGGCAAAGTTTGCCTATGCCTTTAATAAATCATGTTAATTAAAACATCATGCCGGACAAAACTGTATTAAACGAAGCAAATACTGTACGACATTAAGAAATGCTATGTCTCTTCAGGACATGATCATAACTCTTCACAGATTTAATTTTTTATTATATGTGAATTACGATGGATTCTTGGGAAAGATAGGGTAGTGGTTTCCCGCTGTCTTAGAATTTAGTGTCTTCCTTCTCTTGGGCTGGTTGCCAGAGAGAACAGGTTTTCACTGCTATTTAACCCATAGCTGGGAAAATAAGAGAATGGTAGAGTTGCGTAATAAGCACTGCGACTAGAAATAATCATTCTTTTCAGTTTTTCTTCTGTTTTCCTTAGAGCATTGAGTGCATGAATTTAAGCGTACTATTAGAGTGGCATTTAGGTCTCACCGCTTTTACTGTTGAACTAGCTAGATGCAAGCGTCAGTTCTATTCAAATAGTTCCTTTTTTCACACTTCTCACCTGTGGAAATCCCTTCTGGTTTCTTTCTTCCCTCTCATATACAATCTTCAAAGATTTAAATGCAACGTCAATCGCCATCTTCTGTCTTCCTGAACCGTGTACTTTTATTTTTCTATTTCCTCACTTCTCACTAAAATCTTCTCTTTCACTCTCAGTAGCCCCCTCCCCAGAATTCTAGTGATATTATCGACTTGCTTGGGGGTGAAGGGATTAAAAAATTATATTTTTATTGATGAACTCCTGATCTCGAAAAATATAAAAATTTAAAAATGTTAATAGGTGTTTAGTTTGCTATGTAAATTAATTGTAAATTGATCCCTCCTACGGAAGCCAAAACAAATATACGACGTAATTTCTAAAAGAGCTGATTGTTAAACTGCCAGTTATGTTTTTAACTTTTTCCAGTATACTTTTCCCCATTCTATGAGCTTTAAAAACGAATACCACACGAGAAGAGAAGATTTTTTTCTTCAATAAGCTCCTCTGAAGGTTTCAACCAAATTTTGGCAAACCAAATAAGTGTTCTATCTTCAGCTTTTATACGCACGTAAACGTAGACACTTCAGGGTAAATTTTCTTTGGGTATTATTATCCTTTTAAAAATTAACATTCGTGGTAATTTTATTCCATCAGTATAGCATGCCAACCCCAATGTATAATACGTTTTTGCATGGCCAGTACTTTTAGCAGTAATAATTTTTGTAGATTTTTTCATCTCTTTATATTATTGGAACATCAAATATTAAAGGAGTTTCATCGATCTTTGCTGTTTTGCGCCAATTCATATGGAGATCTACTTTCCATGTATAGCACGCATGCAGATTTTAAGGTAAAAATGTGAGTCTTATACATCAAGAAAATTTGTAATTATCTCAGAAGAATCATCATCATCATCAACAGCAACATCATCATAATCATCAACATAATCAACATTATCATCGTCATCATCGTCATCAACAACATCATCATCCTCTTCTATCATCATCAGAGGTGTTTGCGAAGCGTCGTACCACTTTTGAAGATCGTCCTGATGTTATATAGACCACAGATCTTTTGGGGTTTTTTTTCCCGATAATCCCTTCATATAGGGTAGGCAGACCGAAGTGTTTTTCCTCTTGTACCATTCTATCCGAGTTTGTCTGTGCCGCTGCCATGTACTCAGGGCAGTTGTTACGTTGTATACTGACAAATTCTGGGTCGCCACATATGACTTTTGATCGATGTTGTTAGCAGCGAACGATCCCTTTCTTTACACTGTATGGGTGGTAGGAGTTGAAGTTGAGGTATTGTCCGGTGAATGTTGGGTTATGGTATAGGGATGTCTTGAACGTATGCACTGTTCGAAATATTAGTACATTCAGAAAGGTGAGTTTTCTCTCTCCATTGTGAACTGTATCGATGATCTTCTTGAATTCCCATGGACCAGTAGCAGCTGAATATGGCATTAAAGATGAGGAAAACAGTCCAAACAATGTAAATAATTACAATACCTCATCTCAGAAATAGACAGATAAAAAAAAATCAATATTTTTTCTATTCTGACAAATGTTGTTGTTTGAAAAATGTTTGATGAATGCTAATTTAATTTCTTAGGAATAATAATGAGATTTACAGGTCGTAGATCCTTATCTATCTATCTATCTATCTATCTATCTATCTATCTATCTATCTATCAGGGTGAGTGTCATTGTAAAAATAACTGCTACTTCTATGGCCGCAGTACGCGCGATGCACATATGACTCTAATGGGTTACAAGACACGTGACTTGACATTATGTAACTTGGGACTATCTGCTAAGAGGTTTTTCTTTCTCCTACAGTCAGCTGTTCAATTTAGCCCAAAAGAAAGGGGCCCACTCAGCTGTGCTATTTAACTCATAGTTGGGGGAGAATAATTTTTCTACTAGTAAAATACACCGGAATACATGGACAATTAAAGAAAAAGTTCCCTTAAATGAAAAACTCATGCAATTATGATGACAGCGTAATGACTTCATTGTAGTAAGGAAGAAAGAGTGTAGAAAATTACTGCAGAAAATTGAATTAGAAAATTTAATTGCTAATGATTTTACTGCCATTTTTAAAGTTTATACCAACAGTAACAGCTATTGCTGTTAGCTACATACTCAAAATATTAAGGTTTGGAGATACAACCTTGGCAATTTGATATAATGTTGATTATAATCGTCTATGTTCAGATTTGTAGTTAAAAGAGATGACTTGATGAGAAATGATCAGTCTGTACCGGGCCATGACATTTAGAAAAATGACCTGAAAAAGTAAGAGACATTTCTTCACAAAATATTAAGCACGCATCAGTTAACTGAGAAGAAAAAAAACACCTTTGACATTTAACTTGGATCAAATTAAGAATTGTATAATGGACAGAAATAGAAAGAAATTTTGGCTAAGATAAAGTTCAGTCTGAAATTACTAGAACACTTTGTCCAAAGATTTCACTTAATTTACATTTATGGCATGGCCTTGGTTAATGGTCGGGTAGGTAAGAATTCTGCTCTGCAAGGATTATGTACCTTATCTGATTACTTTCACTGAACTTCTATTGTTTGTTGTATTTAGCCGGCTTGGGCAGTATCGTGCCTTTAAAAATCAACCAAATAAAGATACAAGAAAGAGTGTGGACAATAAAAATCAATTAAAAAATAAATCTACATACAGGGTATCCCCCTCCCCCTAATTGACATTTTTTAAAAATCGGTTTCAGCCCAAGCAAGGCAGTAAAGCCACCAAAACACAAGAGGTTACATAGTATGTATTAGGTTGGTGCAAAAATAATGACGTAATAATGTCGTTTTTTGACGTTAAAAAATACGTCAAAAAACGACATTATTACGTCATTATTTTTTGCACCAACCTAATAGAAATTAGAAACAGAAACATTACTAACGAGTGGGAAGAGAAAATAGCAATCATGAAGACAGTAGATAGCGATTGACATTGCATTGAAATTTTTGTAGATTAAAGTTGGCTGGAATGCATGGAGCCGGAATGGAGTTCCACAAGCGAAAATTGCGAGAAAAGAAACTGTTAGCAAAGAATTTACAGCTACATCTAGCCAGCTCAACTGTCAATTGATGAGATCTCGACGCCAGTCTATTATTGCGCTTAAATTCATGAAGCATAGGCATCATCGCAAAGAGCTCATCCGAACAATTACCATGAAAAGGCAGAGAGGCAACCTTACGACAGTAGGAAAGTGACTGAAACCGAACTGCCAGATCAGGACCAATCACATTGCTGATTCTTCTTTGGATTTTATTAAAGAGCTGAAGGTATATAGCAGGGGCACTAGACTATATTCTAAGCATGGACGAATGGTAAACTTATAGATATGCAAGATAGATTCGGGAGAGGGAAATTGTCTCGTACGACACAGTGAACCGACTTTCTTAGCAACGGATCTAGCAATGGAGTCATTTAAAATGTGAATATGTGAATAATTACATGTCCCAGGCAAACGAAATTAAATAGGCCTCATGTTTAAAAGACTTATTTATCAAGATTCGAACAAGATATTCAAAAGAATGTAGATTTTGTAATCGATTTCACAAAGCTTCACAAGCATTCAATATGCGCACCACCCATGACACGAGACACGTCAAGTCGGTAGTCCAGCTTCTGCCAAACACGCTGTATCATGTCTTGCGTAACATTCTCCAGTGCCTCAGTGATTCGCTGGTTAAGCTCCTCTAGGTTTGTAGGTAGATGGGGATATAGACCTGTCCTTTCACATAGCCCAAAGAAAACAAATCACAAGGTGCTACAAACATTCTTAAATGCCTATAATTGATAACAGAAGCCATTGGTTTATACCAACGGCTTCCCATACTTAATACTTCTCGTTTTCACTATTGCGTGGTCATGTGTGACGTCACGAGCTGCGACGCGATTTTCGCTTCCGCGTCTCGTATACACTAGTTAGTCCTTGCTTTGAAATTTTTCATGCAACAAAAACAGATTATCATTATTGTTCCGAGTATTGGTTGATATATTGAAAAGTAATTGTCATCTTTGATAATGGTTTACGTAAGCCGAAAGCTTAGATTGGATTTAAACATGTATCAACATGGTGATTTCCTTTCCTTCAATGATAATGTCATTGAGCTTATCAGATAATATGAAAGGAACTTATTTAAAATAAGTTATTTAATGAAACATGCATCAACATACACACACACACACACACACACACATATATATATATATTAATAAATGTACATAACCCTACGTCAACATTACGACTCGGAGTTTCATTGCACTATATATATATATATATATATATATATATATATATATATATATATGTGTGTGTGTGTGTGTGTGTGTGTGTGTGGAATCACATTAAAATTGTAGAAAAAAATTAATACATTTAAGTAATTATTACTAAAGGTCAAAATTGATTCATTTTTGCGCACAATATAGGCTCCGATTTGAATTTCGACATTTTCATATATTAACCAATCAATGACGTTATTTCAAACGCATTGAAGGCTTTGAAATACCAAACAATCATGTTTGTCGTCTGCTACCAAATTTGAAGGCACACTCCAGAAACCGATCAAAAATATTTTCTTTCCTACAAACGGATATTTAAAAATTGGCAAAAATACTTATTAACCAGTAAACTAATTTTTAGCTTTTCTGAGCCTATTTATTTCTTATAAATATTCGTGATGTTAAATTAGTGTTCACTTTTCAGTTTTTTCCGTAAACCTTTGACCAGAGTCGGTTGTTCGTTGTTGTGTCCCAGCTAAATTTTCAAATCTTTTGTATAATTAATTACTCAAATATTTTATGAGTAACTTCTTAAATGCCTAAAGTAAATTAAGTACACTTGAAACATACTGTTAGGGGATGCAAACTTACTTTCACCTATATAGGACGATAACTCAAAATACAATTCAGTTACGTTCCTTGTCCGTGGGCACCTCGCGGTGGTGTAATGGTTAGCAAGCTTGTCTCGTTAGAACAATTACGATTGAGTAGTGAGTTCGAGTCTCACTTCTGAATTAAACATAGTGATAAACTTGCACGCACGTCGAACTCAAAATCAAACAAATCCTTGCTGTTCATAGGTAATAAATGAATAAAAGTTATTTTGTGTTAGAATAAATGTCTTTTATATTCATTCGTTTTTGTTCATCCCAACAACCTGGGATATAACAGATTTTTGGCGACGAAGACTCGAACTTCAAAATGAATACAGCAAATTTCACTTACTGAGATTTTACGCCAAGAGCAAGAACAGTTTCAAAAGTCGCAACAATAGTTATTGACAGCAATGACTGCACAGATCCAGAAATTACAATTCGGCGGATATCTTGGTAAACAACATCACAGAATTCCACTGTATCTCAGCGGGCGGGAAACATTCGCTTTGTAGTTTAAACGATAAATGTCTACCTTTCACGCTGACTTTTCCCATAAAGATGAAAAATGAAAATTCGTCAATTCGTAAACTGGGCACTAACGAACATGATTGTTATACGAATTATATTTTACCAAAGCAGGCAACAGATCACACCATCACTGAAACAGTTGAACAACTCAGTGAAGTATTCGGAGAAAAACACTTTGTTGAATATGTGATTCAATTGTTTAAACCTGTGGAAAGATGATGCTGACGTATATTTGACATTTGCTGGTCACGTCAATGGGGAATGCGAAAAATTTAAATGAAATTCCTTCACAGAGAAGCAGTTTAAATGTTTGATTTTTATTGCAGGATTAAAATCTTCTACTCCCGCTGATGTTCGCATTCGACTTCTTTCACAACTGGAACAGGACAAATACATTACGTTAAAAGCCATCACCACTGAATGCAATATTTTATTAAGCCTAAAATGAGACAATATACTGATTAAAAATAACCAGCAACATCTACGCGAGAAAAGACACCCGTGTTGAAAAGAAAGCTCCTTCAAAATGTTGGCATTGTGGCGACTGGCATTATGCACGCTCTTGTCCGTTCCAGAAACTTAAGGGCAATCTTTGTCACCGGAACGGACATAAAGAAGGATTTTGCAATCCAAATTCACAAAAAATATTCAACCAAGAAATTTTTTTAAAAAGAAACAAAAAATGTCCGAAACAAACAGTGTTTCCGACATTCAAAGTTGATTACGAATCCCGCAGAAAATATATTGATGTTTCGGTAAACAACAAACCATTTCGTTTCCAGTTTCCATACAGCGACGGACATAACATTAATATCGCATTCGATTTGGGAACAAATTGAAAAGCTACATGTGTCTGAAACAGCAATGAGCGCGTCGGGAAGTACAATTTGTTTAGCTTGCGATATTTCCTTTCGATATAGAAAGTTTTCTGGTGTGTTTTCTGTTGCAGATAATTCGAAATTAAATTTAATTAGTCTTGGCTGGATAGAACAACTTAACTTTTTTGAAACTCCTCTCAAATCTGTTAAATACATTTAATCTCATGTCAATTTCTGATGTTGAACATCATTTCAGGACGACCGTTTAGCGAAGTTTTTCAAGATAGACGTGGGTTCTATACAAAAATTTAAGCTACTTTGAAATTAAAACCAGATTCTAGACCAATTTTTAGATAAAAAAAAAGGCCAGTACCCTATGCTGCTCTGAATATGGTTGAAAAAGAGCTACAACGTCTTCAGCAAGAAGGTGTAATAGAGCCCTTTAATTGCTCTACGTGGACAGCACCTATTGTAATTGTTAAAAAGACAAATGGAAAAGTCCGGATATGTGCTGATTACTCGACTGGTTTGAATGATTCTTTGTATGCACATCAGTATCCACTTCCAATGACGGAGGATCTTTAAACAAAACTCAACGGCAGAATTTGCTTTGCAAAAGTTCCGATGATTTTCTTCAACTGGAACTTGACGAGGAGTCCAAACAGCTCCTTACTAATGAACACCCACAAAGGATTATTCAGGTTTAACCGTCTTAGCTTCCGTGTCAAATCAGCACCAACCATTTTGCAGCAGACAATGGACGCCATGCTGAGCTGATTGACAAGAGTTGCAGCATTCATCGATGACATCAACATTAGTGGAACAAATCAAGAAGAACTTTTGCAACATTTATTTTTTGCTTTCAGTCGAATTCAACAATACGAATTCCGTGTTAAAGCTAAAAAGTGTGAATTTTTCCGAGAAAAAATAAAATATCTTGGGTTTATTTTCAACAAAAATAGTAGACGACCAGATCTGGAAAATATCTCAGCAATAAAAAACATGCCAGCACCGACTAATGTAACAAAATTACGTTCTTTCCTTAGCTTGGTTCGCCACTACAGTGCTTTTTTGCCTGAACATGATCGAGTTCGTACTCCCCTAAACAATCTTTTGAAAAAAAAATGTTGCATTGGTGTGTTCTGACGCGTGTCAGGTAGCCTTCAAAAAAGGTAAAGTCATTACTTTCTTCCAATGTTTTGTGGACACGCTACAACCCATCCATAGTCTCTTCCAATGTTTCCAATTATGGTATTGGAGCTGTCTTTTCTCACATTGTTCCTGATTGTGGCCAAAAGACAAATGATCATGCATCCAGATCACTGACATCGGCAGAGCGTAATTATAGCCAAATTGAAAAAGAAGCATTAAAAAAAGCCTTTGCTATTAAAAAGTTCCACAAAATTCTGTACGGACGTCGTTTCACTCTGATCAAAGATCACAAGCCTCTTGTGAGTATTTTGGGTCTAAAAACAGCATCCCTTGTAAACAGCCAACCGGCTGCAAAGATGGGCTATTAGGCTGTTAGATTATAATTTTTCTATAAAATATCATTCAACAAATACAATTGGTCATGTCGATGCATTATTGTTATGGGGTCCACCCCTTTTTCATATAAGTGGACTCTACCAAGTGTACCTGGACTGCTGCCGTTAAATACCCAGAGTTACAGTCGGTAGTCGGAGAGTGTGAGAATATACGAACGGAGATAGAAATCAGTTACAAGCACGTAGACTCTAAGGAAGTCCTACTTCGAGACTGTATATACCTATCTGTATTTGCTACTAACCACGTTCCTGGACTTACTAACAGTATTACTCTTTGTATGATTGTGTAAATACATTTTATTTCTTATATGTAATTATTGCGTTTGTCATTCCTTGGAGACCGAATTCACCTCGGAATCCACAACAATTATCTAGGCTCATTATTAAACAAAATAAAGCACCAGAAAACTCAGTTATTATCTCTAGAGACAGAGGTCAATTCAGTGCTTGCATTAAGAGCATTACCTGTCACTACTACAATGATCCGTGAAGCCACAGCTTTTGATCCAGTGTTAAATAAAGTGATAGGCTTCCATCTTACAAAATGGCCAGAAGTATGCACTGACAAAAGAATTCAGCCATTCTTTCAGTATCGATCTTTGTCAGAAGTCGACGGTTGTCTTCTTTTGTTTGCCCAATCTTCATTACATGAACGAGTGATAAAGTTATTGTATTATGGTCATCATGGTACAAGCCGTATGACATCTCTAGCACGCAGCTATGCTTATTGGATAAACATGGACAAGCAGTTTGAGGAATTGGTATGCACATATTCCAATTGCCAGCAAAATCTGTCAATTAAACTACTCAGTTCTTAGCCTATCTCTGAATCACCCTGGTCACGGCTGTTATAATGTTGTTCATCATGACGGTCGTCTTCGAGTATAGAATCCAGAGGTTAGCAGTGAATATTTCGAAGACAGTAGGAAAGCGTTGGTCAGGTTAGCAGTGGATATTTCGATAAAAGTAGCAGAGCATAGTTCATCCTTCTGGTTCTCTTCGCCTGACAAGCTGAACTGGACATTCGGGTACAGTGAACAAAATGGCCGCCTTTATACACGACAGATTGAATGTTCTGCGTCTTCTGATTGGTTAAACTTCTATTGGTGGACTATAAAGTGAGTCGTGTCATTCGAACTGGCTCACTAGTTACATAATATATTCATCAGTCCCCCCATCTCGAGGGTTGAGCGCCGTTGTAGACCCCGGGACGAGTCGGATTTCATCCGCGAGTGTCGGTCGGCCTTGAAGGCCATTCCCCGGTCCAGTGACCTTTCACGGCCTAGGAAGGTCTTCTATCGTGGATTAGTGGAGGGGCCCGCGAAGGATTCCCTACGTGATACGCTCGGCTTGTCGGAGGAGGAGTATCGCTCCTACTGGTCTTGGGCGCCAGCGGCGGATTACCTCAGTAACCCTGAGTTTTCGCTTACCTGGCGATTGGCTCGGAATCGGATGCCTCTCAACGACAAGGCTTTCATATGGGGTTTGGCGGATTTGCCAGACTGTGAACGGTGTGGTCTTGGCTTAGAGGAAACGGCTTCGCACGCCTTCTACCATTGCCCACGGGTCCGCCCCTTATGGGACCATGTCGGCGAGCTGACGGCTCGTCTCGCTCCAGAACAGCTTGTGTCCATTGATCGCGCATACGCGTGTGACAATGTGTCGCCCCCGTATTCCGGGGTGAAACGAATGGTGTTTCTGACGCTGCTGGCCACGGCTCGAATGGTGATTTGGACGACGCGAAAGGAGGAAGTCTTGCGGGGCAACCGTCTTTCTCATCAGCATCTAATCCAATTCTTTGAGCATCAGCTCAAGATGAAGATTAGATCTGATAGAAAACGATTGCATTCGACAGTCTTTAGCGAAAGGTGGGTAAAAGAGGCGAGCTTGGTTCGTGTGACCGGGGCTAGCCTTGATTTTCTCTTCTAGGTCAACCTATTGCACATCGGGGTGGCTTCCTGTGGAACCCTCCCCTTGGTTAGGATTAGACAAGCTTCAGTGTACCTAGTTAATGTGAGTAAGTGTTGTTCCTGGCCTGTAACCCGGCTACTCTTTGGTTATGATCCAAGTCGAGATTCCCAACCTCCCCAGTTTGTTTCGGCCCCCTTTTATCTCGACTGTGTCAGCTTTATATTTTCCCATTCCCGCATAATATTTTAGCCTTCTTCCCAATCCCTTAGCGAGAGTTGCCTCTTGATTTTGTCCCCTGGGCAGAATACAGCGGCCTCTCTATTTTGAGGGTTGGACGGTCCCCTACTAACATCTGTTAGGTTTAGTTTGTATTTTGTGTTTATATTTATTTGATTATTGGGTTCATCTCCCTCCCCTCTCATTCTATCATTATTAAAATTTTATGTATTTTATGTATTATCATCAAATTTTTATGGTGTGGGGCGCGTTTTTGCTAGGTTCCCCTTGAGAGGATGCGGTATTATGGTGGTTGGAGGATTGTTTGGTGACGGACGAGTTCTTGTGGTGAATGGGTAAATTGTAATGTATGAATGGGCCGTGAATCTGATTAGCTAGGTATAGGATAGTTAGTTTGGACCAGCCTCTACCCCTCCCCTTCATCGGCCACGTGCCAAAATTTGTAAATTTTACAAATAAATATTCTAGTTACATAATATATTCATCAGTCCCCCCATCTCGAGGGTTGAGCGCCGTTGTAGACCCCGGGACGAGTCGGATTTCATCCGCGAGTGTCGGTCGGCCTTGAAGGCCATTCCCCGGTCCAGTGACCTTTCACGGCCTAGGAAGGTCTTCTATCGTGGATTAGTGGAGGGGCCCGCGAAGGATTCCCTACGTGATACGCTCGGCTTGTCGGAGGAGGAGTATCGCTCCTACTGGTCTTGGGCGCCAGCGGCGGATTACCTCAGTAACCCTGAGTTTTCGCTTACCTGGCGATTGGCTCGGAATCGGATGCCTCTCAACGACAAGGCTTTCATATGGGGTTTGGCGGATTTGCCAGACTGTGAACGGTGTGGTCTTGGCTTAGAGGAAACGGCTTCGCACGCCTTCTACCATTGCCCCCGGGTCCGCCCCTTATGGGACCATGTCGGCGAGCTGACGGCTCGTCTCGCTCCAGAACAGCTTGTGTCCATTGATCGCGCATACGCGTGTGACAATGTGTCGCCCCCGTATTCCGGGGTGAAACGAATGGTGTTTCTGACGCTGCTGGCCACGGCTCGAATGGTGATTTGGACGACGAGAAAGGAGGAAGTCTTGCGAGGCAACCGTCTTTCTCATCAGCATCTAATCCAATTCTTTGAGCATCAGCTCAAGATGAAGATTAGATCTGATAGAAAACGATTGCATTCGACAGTCTTTGGCGAAAGGTGGGTAAAAGAGGCGAGCTTGGTTCGTGTGACCGGGGCTAGCCTTGATTTTCTCTTCTAGGTCAACCTATTGCACATCGGGGTGGCTTCCTGCGGAACCCTCCCCTTGGTTAGGTTAGACAAGCTTAAGTGTACCTAGTTAATGTGAGTAAGTGTTGTTCCTGGCCTGTAACCCGGCTACTCTTTGGTTATGATCCAAGTCGAGATTCCCAACCTCCCCAGTTTGTTTTAACCCTTCTTTTCATCTCGACGGGGTCAGCTTTATATTTTCCCATTCCCGCATAATATTTTATCCTTTTTACCCACTCCCTTAGTGAGTGAGCTTCTTGATTCTGTCCCCTGGGCAGAATACAGCGGCCTCTCTATTTTGAGGGTTGGACGGTCCCCTACTAACGTCTGTTATGTTTAGTTTGTATTTTGTGTTTATATTTATTTGATTATTGGGTTCATCTCCCTCCCCTCTCATTCTATCATTGTTAGAATTTTAATGTATAGCATTTATATCATCATCAAATTTTTATGGTGTGGGGCGCGTTTTTGTAGGTTCGCCTTGAGAGGATGTGGTATTATGGTGGTTGGAGGTTTGTTTGGTGATGGATGAGTTCTTGTGGTGAATGGGTAAATTGTAATGTATGAACGGGTCGTGAGTCAGATTAGCTAGGTATAAGATAGTTAGTGTTGACCAGCCTCTACCCCTCCCCTTTTCGGCCTCGTGCCACAATTTTGTATTCTTACAAAATAAATATCCTAGTTACATAATATATACCTCACTAGTTATATGTATATACCCCCCAGGTGTCTTGTTTCATTCTTGGGTGGGTTGGACTAGCAGTTGGAAAAAGTACCGATAAGTGTTTAAAGTTTTTCATTTTGTTTCAAAGCTATTCTTTTTTGATTTAGTTGATTTGCATTTAATTTTTTGTTTATTTGTATCTGTGTTTATTTTTTTGTTATTTTCTACCTTTTGTTCCCTTCCTCACTGTTTTTTGTTTGTTTGCTGTGGTTGCACTTTTGTTTAAATTTATCCTTTTGTTGTCCACCGTTTTCTTTATTCATTTTATGTTTTAATTATTTAAAAAACTAAAGAGACATTCGTTCTGTCGTGGTGGTCGTCGCAGGCCACCATGAATGAGAACGACAAAAATACAACACCGCCGGTGTCGGTGGAAAATTCAGCCTGGTCTGAGAATAGGCCAAGGCCAAAAAAAGATGCTGAGTACTACGCAGCGCAAAGGAAGAACTTTGAAGGTTCGTTCAAGGAAAATGAATTCCTGACGATTCCTGAAGCCCTTGAAGCTGTGGAAAGTAAAATTATTTCTCTGCTGACATCAGACGTTAAAAGTCGGAAATTAACAGGAGTCAGCAGAGAAACAATGGAGGAGGTCCTCAAGACCTTGAAGATCTATCCAAAGGTTCTCGCGAGGAGGTCTAATGCATTATGGGACCTTCTCCTACCATCAGAGCAAGAGGCCAAGCAGCTGGCAGGCAATGTGTTAGTGACCAAGAACTTAAAACTGCAAACTGAATATATGGGCACCCGTAGGACTAAAATAACAGTCCACGGCGTGCCCGTAGACATCTCGAACGATAGAATGGGTGCTTTCTTCGCCCAGTACGGGAAAGTCGAGGAAGTGAAGGCGATAGTGGGCAAGTCTGGTATCGGCACAGGTGATGTGGAGATGCAAGTAACTCTTAACCAAGAAGAGTTTCGAAGAGTTCCCAACACATTAGTTTGCAGAAAAAGGAGGATGTGGGTCGTTGTGGAGGGTAGGCGGCCGAATTGTTGGGTGTGTGGTGTCATGGGACACATGGCGAAAGATTGCCCGACAAAAAAACCCCAGCCTGTGACCCAGCCCACGCCAGAAGCAACAGTAGTTCCGGTAAACAAGGAAAAATCGGAAGTGGGCGCCTGGAAGGAGGTGGGAAGTGGAAGGAAGGGGAAGGGTGCACCAGCTCCCCCCCCCCCAGAAGAGTGCACCAGCTCCCCCGCAAAATAAAAAAGCAACAACCACCACCAAAGCAGCAGGCAGAAAAGGAAGAGAAGAAGGAGGGGGAAAAACTGGAAAAGCCGGAAGGGGCGAAAAAGCAGTCGCCCAAGAAACAACACCAGAAGCAGCAGCAGCCTCAGGCGGAGGAGGGAATGGAGGTCGATAAAATGCCTCCGCCTAGAACACCCTCTCTGAAGAGAAGCAGAGAAGAGGAGGAGGAAGAGGAAGACACAGAAAGAAGCAGACACTCTGGGCGTAGTAGGAAGGAGGAAGGCATGGAAAAAACCACGACCACCTCCGTCCCTGCTGACCCAAAAGAAACAGTGGAGACCCCCAAAATTAGGAGTCTCCCCCCTTCCCCTTCGCGTGCATCACGTGAACCGTCCCCCTCTCTCGCAAACACTTCTCGGGGTTCGTCCCCGCAGCGATCTTCAGATTCCCAGCCCCATGATTCCAAAACCACCAGGAAGAAAAAGAAAAAAACTTTTTGCGGGGCCGGAAGAAATTTGTAGGGTGGAGGGGGAAGAATATAAAAAGAGCCAGTCCGGCAGAAAAAGAGTCCAATTAGGACTTTTGTACAAAAAAGCCTGTGTAGGGGGGAAATCGGTGGAAGATCCCCGCAACTTTCCAGGTGCCCCGGGGGTTCTTACCTGTATAAGGGAAACAGGGGGCCCTTTAAAGGTCTGGAATCACGTGACGGAGGCTAGAGAAGCCTTCTCTAATATTAGAATGGCGGAAATAGACTCGCCTTACTTGAAGAAAATGCGCCAATACTGTGCCGGGAGGATCCCTGTTATTCTCCACCCCTCACTATATAGGTGCCTTAAATTAATGTACCCCACGGACGTCGGCGGGATTGTCCTAGATGGACATATGACGTCAGAGCTAGGTGTAGGGAGCCTAGGACATTCCGTCGAGGTCCTAACTGACTCAGATTTCCTCCCCGTATGTGAGTAGGTTAATTCTGTCTCTTATTTTACAGGTCTTAGAAGATGTCAACCAAGATAGCGACTCTGAATGTGAGGGGCTTAAGGGATCGGGGTAAGGCTGCCCGCCTGCTCCGGGACCTTCTGTCCCTGGATGTGGATGTTGCCGCGATCGAGGAGACCCACTTTGTTTGCAGTTCCGATGCGTGTGTGCTGGACAATGACTTTGTCGTCTATTCAGCATATGGGGACCGTTCTGCCAGAGGAGTTTCTTTGCTTGTCAGGCGTACTCTCGATGCGAGGGTGGACCTTGTGCATACCGATGCCGAGGGCCGGTTGATCGTGGCCGATATTGCCGTGAAAAGTGGTTCGTTCCGAGTCGTTGCGGTTTATGCGCCCAACGACCGGGAGGAGCGGGTCTCGTTTTTTCGGCGGTTGGGGCCGTTCCTGGTGGATTCAACGCGCCTAGTTTTAATGGGGGACTGGAATGCCACCTGGACCCCAAGTTAGACAGGGGGCGGGGAGCTAGCGGGAGAAGGGGCGATCGTAGCCTGGTTGATCTGATCGACGATTATGGTCTCGTCGATAAATACCGGGTCGATCATCCCGGGGGGAAAATGTGGACGTGGGCTCTTAATTGGCCTTTTGACAAGGTAGTTAGATACCTTGACAGAATGTTAGTTAGAAGAGCCGACATAGATCTACTAGATTGCCCTACGTTCCACTGGGTAGGCTATTCGGACCACAAACTCGTTTGTGCCCGGGTGGCGTTAGACTGTAGTCCTAGAATGGCTGGGTACTGGAAGTTCAATCTGTCCTTATTGGACAGGGAGGACTTTCGGCAACAGCTAATTAGACTAGTGCAGCGGGAGCTAGTGGGGGCGGTTATCGGGAATAAGTGGTGGGAACGCCTTAAATGTAGGATTAGGTCCTTCACCACTAATTTCAGCAAACGGCTCGCTCTAGATAGAGCTGATAAGGTGAAGACGCTTAAAGCTAGTTACACCCGGGCGGTGGCTGGGGTATCTCCTAAAGATAGCCTTAGTTAAGGAGGCCCTGGATCGTTCGAATAGCGAGCGGTACATGGGCCAGGTAATTAGACATAAGTTAAGCAAGATGTCTTCCGAAGCTGTGAACTTGGGCGCAGATCTGCGCAGGGAAGAGGTCCGTCGAGGTGGCGATCGTTACATTCGTGAAGTCGAATCCCCGGAGGGTCGTACTCTTCGGGCCACTGACGACATGTGCGAGGCGTTTCGGCGCCATTTCGAGAGCCGGTTTACCAAGGAGCCTGGTCTCCGTGAGGTGGAGTTTCGTAGCTATTTGGCTGACTTTCCTCGGCTTTCGCCGACTGAAGCGGCTAGCCGCGAGGGTGAGATCACGGAGGGCGAAGTCTACGCGGTTTTGAATAAGGTCGGCAGAGGCAAGTCGCCCGGTCTGGATGGTTTGCTCTATGAATTGTACTTGAGGCTGTCGCACATCTTTGTTCCGATTTTGACTACAGTGTTCAACAACTGGTTTCGGTCGGGGTCCATCCCCAACCGGATCACTAGGGGCGTGATCACTCTGTTGAAAAAGGGCAAAGGTGGTGGTGGGGAAGCTAGACGACTACAGGCCCATAACTCTGCTAAACACAGAGTTAAAGATTATGGCCAAGATCCTGCAGGAGCGTTTGCAGTCAGTTGCCGAGTCTCTGTTGGGACCTGAGCAGACTTGTTCTGTGAGGGGCCGAACAATTCAGAGCAACCTGCATCTGATCCGCACGATCATAGAGGGTGTAAAAGACGACGAGCAAGCCGCGCTGATCAATTTGGATCAGTCCAAGGCATTTGATAGGGTCGACCATCGCTACCTTGCTACTGTCCTGCAGGCCGCTGGATTCGCACCCAACTTCTGCCGCTGGATTAGCCTCCTGTATCGCTCCCCCAGTGCTGTGGTACAGGTGAACGGAAGGTTGTCGGACGCGTTCGTGCTGTCTAGGTCGGTTTGTCAGGCTTGTCCGCTGTCGCCTCTCCTTTATGCTTTGGCGTTGGAGCCTCTCCTTCGCCGGCTGAAGGACGAGACCGGCAGTCCGGCCCTACGCGGAATCGCCGTTCCCGGAGGAGCTCGAGCCAGGGTTTCCAGCTTGTGTCCATTGATCGCGCATACGCGTGTGACAATGTGTCGCCCCCGTATTCCGGGGTGAAACGGATGGTGTTTCTGACGCTTCTGGCCACGGCTCGAATGGTGATTTGGACGTCGCGAAAGGAGGAAGTCTTGCGGGGCAACCGTCTTTCTCATCAGCATCTAATCCAATTCTTTGAGCATCAGCTCAAGATGAAGATTAGATCTGATAGAAAACGGTTGCATTCGACAGTCTTTAGCGAAAGGTGGGTAAAAGAGGCGAGCTTGGTTCGTGTGACCGGGGCTAGCCTTGATTTTCTCTTCTAGGTCAACCTATTGCACATCGGGGTGGCTTCCTGTGGAACCCTCCCCCTGGTTAGGTTAGACAAGCTTCAGTGTACCTAGTTAATGTGAGTAAGTGTTGTTCCTGGCCTGTAACCCGGCTACTCTTTGGTTATGATCCAAGTCGAGATTCCCAACCTCCCCAGTTTGTTTTGGCCTCCTTTTATCTCGACGGGATCAGCATTATATTTTCCCATTCCCGCATAATATTTTATCCTTTTCCCACTCCCTTAGCAAGAGTTGCCACTTGATTCTGTCCCCTGGGCAGAATACAGCGGCCTCTCTATTTTGAGGGTTGGACGGCTACCTACTAACATATGTTATGTTTAGTTTGTATTTTGTGTTACTTTTCAGTTATTATTGGGTTCATCTCCCCTCCCCCCCACATTCTATCATTGTTAGAATTTTAATGTATAGCCTTTATATCATCATCAAATTTTTATGGTGTGGGGCGCGTTTTTGTAGGTTCCCCTTGAGAGGATGTGGTATTATGGTGGTTGGAGGTTTGTTTGGTGATGGACGAGTTCTTGTGGTGAATGGGTAAATTGTAAGGTATGAATGGGTCGTGAATCTGATTAGCTAGGTATAGGATAGTTAGTTTGGACCAGCCTCTAACCCTCCCCTTTTTTGGCCTTGTGCCGCAATTTTGTACATAGTACTGAATAAATCTCCTAGTTACATAATATATACCTCACTAGTTATATGTATATACCCCCCAGGTGTCTTGTTTCATTCTTGGGTGGGTTGGACTAGCAGGTGGAAAAAGAACCGATAAGTGTTTAAAGTTTTTCATTTTTGTTTCAAAGCTATTCTTTTTTGATTTAGTTTAATTGCATTTAATTTTTTGTTTATTTGTATCTGTGTTTATTTTTTTGTTATTTTCTACCTTTTGTTCCCCTCCTCACTGTTTTTTGTTTGTTTGCTGTGGTTGCACTTTTGTTTAAATTTATCCTTTTGTTGTCCACCGTTTTCTTTATTCATTTTATGTTTTAATTATTTAAAAAACTAAAGAGACATTCGTTCTGTCGTGGTGGTCGTCGCAGGCCACCATGAATGAGAACGACAAAAATACAACACCGCCGGTGTCGGTGGAAAATTCAGCCTGGTCTGAGAATAGGCCAAGGCCAAAAAAAGATGCAGAGTATTATGAGGCCCAAAGAAAAACGTACGAGGGGTCGTTCAAGGAGAACCAGTTCTTAACGATTCCCAAGGCCCTTGAAGCAGTGGAAACCAGAACTATCTCCCTGCTGACATCAGATATCAAAAGTAGAAAGCTGACAGGAGTCAGCAGAGAGACTATGGAGGAGGTCCTCAAGACCTTAAAAATCTTTCCAAAAGTACTGGCAAGGAGGTCAAATGCCTTGTGGGACCTTCTCCTACCAACGGAACAAGAGGCCAAGCAGCTGGCAGGCAGCATACTAATATCAAAAAACTTAAAGCTGCAAACTGAATATATGGGCACCCGTAGGATGAAAATAACAGTTCACGGCGTGCCCGTAGACATCCCAAATGACAGAATGGGTGCCTTCTTCGCCCAATACGGGAAGGTCGAAGAGGTGAAGGCAATAGTGGGCAAATCCGGAATTGCCACCGGTGATGTCGAATTCCAGGTGACTCTTAACCAGGAAGAGTTCAGAAGAGTCCCGAACATCCTGGTCTGCAGGAAGAGGAGGATGTGGGTCGTTGTGGAGGGTAGGCGGCCGAATTGCTGGGTGTGCGGTATCTCGGGACACATGGCAAGGGAGTGCCCGACAAAAAAGCCCCAACCGGTGATCCAGCCCACTCCAGAAGGAACAGACGCCAAAAAAACGGCAGAAGCCAAAAGCGCTGAGGGCGCCTGGAAGGAGGTGGCAAGTGGAAAGAAGGGGAAGAGTGCATCCGCTCACCCGCAAAAGAGTGCACCAGCTCCCCCCCCAAAAAAACGAGAAGCAGCAGCAACCACCACCAAAGCAGCTGGCAGAAAAACAGCAGAAGGAGGGGGAAAAACCAGAAGGGACGGAAAAACAGTCGCCCAAGAAGCAACAACAAAAGACGCAACAGCAGCAACCTCAGGCGGAGGAAGGCATGGAGGTCGACAAAATGCCTACCCCTAGAACACCCTCTCTAAAGAGAAGCAGGGAAGAGGAGGAGGAGGAGGAGGAAGTAGATGCGGAAAAAAATAGACATTCGGGGACTCTGAATGTGAGGGGCTTAAGGGATCGGTGTAAGGCTGCCCGCCTGCCCCGGGACCTTCTGTCCCTGGATGTGGATGTTGCCGCGATCGAGGAGACCCACTTTGTTTGCAGTTCCGATGCGTGTGTGCTGGACGATGACTTTGTCGTCTATTCAGCATATGGGGACCGTTCTGCCAGAGGAGTTTCTTTGCTTGTCAGGCGTACTCTTGATGCGAAGGTGGACCTTGTGCATACCGATGCCGAGGGCCGGTTGATCGTGGCCGATATTGCCGTGAAAAGTGGTTCGTTCCGAGTCGTTGCGGTTTATGCGCCCAACGACCGGGAGGAGAGGGTCTCGTTTTTTCGGCGGTTGGGGCCGTTCCTAGTGGATTCAACGCGCCTAGTTTTAATGGGGGACTGGAATGCCACCTGGACCCCAAGTTAGACAGGGGGCGGGGAGCTAGCGGGAGAAGGGGCAATCGTAGCCTGGTTGATCTGATCGACGATTATGGTCTCGTCGATAGATACCGGGTCGATCATCCCGGGGGGAAAATGTGGACGTGGGCTCTTAATTGGCCTTTTGACAAGGTAGTTAGCTACCTTGACAGAATGTTAGTTAGAAGAGCCGACATAGATCTACTAGATTGCCCTACGTTCCACTGGGTAGGTTATTCGGACCACAAACTCGTTTGTGCCCGGGTGGCGTTAGACTGTAGGCTTAGAATGGCTGGTTACTGGAAGTTCAATCTGTCCTTACTGGACAGGGAGGACTTTCGGGAACAGCTAATTAGACTAGTGCAGAGGGTGCTAGTGGGGGCGGTTATCGGGAATAAGTGGTGGGAAAGCCTTAAGTGTAGGATTAGGTCTTTCGCCACTGATTTCGGCAAACGGCTCGCTCTAGATAGAGCTGATAAGGTGAAGACACTCAAGTCTAGTTATTCCCGGGCGGTGGCTGGGGGTATCCCCTAGAGATAGCCTTAGCTAAGGAGGCCCTGGATCGTTCGAATAGCGAGCGGTACATGGGCCAGGTAATTAGACATAAGTTAAGCAAGATGTCTTCCGAAGCTGTGAACTTGGGCGCAGATCTGCGCAGGGAAGAGGTCCGTCGAGGTGGCGATCGTTACATTCGTGAAGTCGAATCCCCGGAGAGGCGTACTCTTCGGGCCACTGACGACATGTGCGAGGCGTTTCGGCGCCATTTCGAGAGTCGGTTTACCAAGGAGCCTGGTCTCCGTGAGGAGGAGTTTCGTAGCTATTTGGCTGACTTTCCTCGGCTTTCGCCGACTGAAGCGGCTAGCTGCGAGGGAGAGATCACGGAGGGCGAAGTCTACGCGGTTTTGAATAAGGTCGGCAGAGGCAAGTCGCCCGGTCTGGATGGTTTGCCCTATGAATTGTACTTGAGGCTGTCGCACATCTTTGTTCCGATTTTGACTGCAGTATTCAACAACTGGTTTCGGTCGGGGTCTATCCCCAACCGGATTACCAGGGGCGTGATCACTCTGTTGAAAAAGGGCAAAGGTGGTGGGGGGAAGCTAGATGACTACAGGCCCATAACTCTGCTAAACACAGAGTTAAAGATTATGGCCAAGATCCTGCAGGAGCGTTTGCAGTCAGTTGCCGAGTCTCTGTTGGGACCTGAGCAGACTTGTTCTGTGAGGGGCAGAACAATTCAGAGCAACCTGCATCTGATCCGCACGATCATAGAGGGTGTAAAAGACGACGAGCAAGCCGCGCTGATCAATTTGGATCAGTCCAAGGCATTTGATAGGGTCGACCATCGCTACCTTGCTACTGTCCTGCAGGCCGCTGGATTCGCACCCAACTTCTGCCGCTGGATTAGCCTCCTGTATCGCTCCCCCAGTGCTGTGGTACAGGTGAACGGAAGGTTGTCGGACGCGTTCGTGCTGTCTAGGTCGGTTTGTCAGGGTTGTCCGCTGTCGCCTCTCCTTTATGCTTTGGCGTTGGAGCCTCTCCTTCGCCGGCTGAAGGACGAGACCGGCAGTCCGGCCCTACGCGGAATCGCCGTTCCTGGAGGGGCTCGAGCCAGGGTTTCCGCGTACGCCGATGACGTATGTGCTTTCGTGTCGTCCGGGGACGATATCGAGGCGGTACAGAAGGCGCTTGACCGGTACGAGAAGGTGACAGGGGCCAAGATAAACCGCGACAAGTCTTCCGGCTTGCGGTTAGGTGCCTGGAAGGGGGTCGCTCTTCCGGGCCGCTTCGGTTGGACGGATGGACCTGTCCGCATTCTTGGAGTGTGGTTTGGACCGGACCTCCAGCTGGAGAAGAATTGGTCTGAAGTACTTGCAAAGGTCGATTCTGCCGGCAAGACTTGGAATCGACGGCGGTTGTCCGTGAAAGGCAGGGCGGAGGTGTGTGCTACATACATTTTCCCCCTTATTCTTTATCGATTGTCTGTACTTCCTCTCTGTGAGACCCATTGGAAGGCGCTCGAGCGATCGCCATCCTCCATTTTATGGAGGGGACGCGTGAACAGGGTCGACAGACGAGTCTGCACTAAACGTCCGTATCATGGGGGGCTGGGAATGCCGCACCTCTTCGTCCGTGCCTCTAGGTTGGCTTTCCTACGCCGCGCATTGACTGGGAGAGATCCGATTCTGGAGGGGATTGTTAGGGACGCCTTCCCTAGCCTTACCATCAGTCCCCCCATCTCGAGGGTTGAGCGCCGTCGTAAACCCCGGGACGAGTCGGATTTCATCCGCGAGTGTCGGTCGGCCTTGAAGGCCATTCCCCGGTCCAGTGACCTTTCACGGCCTAGGAAGGTCTTCTATCGTGGATTAGTGGAGGGGCCCGCGAAGGATTCCCTACGTGATACGCTCGGCTTGTCGGAGGAGGAGTATCGCTCCTACTGGTCTTGGGCACCAGCGGCGGATTACCTCAGTAACCCTGAGTTTTCGCTTACTTGGCGATTGGCTTGGAATCGGCTGCCTCTCAACGACAAGGCTTTCATATGGGGTTTGGCGGATTTGCCAGACTGTGAACGGTGTGGTCTTGGCTTAGGAGAAACGGCTCCGCACGCCTTCTACCATTGCCCCCGGGTCCGCCCCTTATGGGACCATGTCGGCGAGCTGACGGCTCGTCTCGCTCCCGAACTGCTTGTGTCCATTGATCGCGCATACGCGTGTGACAATGTGTCGCCCCCGTATTCCGAGGTGAAACGAATGGTGTTTCTGACGCTGCTGGCCACGGCTCGAATGGTGATTTGGACGACGCGAAAGGAGGAAGTCTTGCGGGGCAACCGTCTTTCTCATCAGCATCTAATCCTATTCTTTGAGCATCAGCTCAAGATGAAGATTAGATCTGATAGAAAACGGTTGCATTCGACAGTCTTTAGCGAAAGGTGGGTAAAAGAGGCGAGCTTGTTTCGTGTGACCGGGGCTAGCCTTGATTTTCTCTTCTAGGTCAACCTATTGCACATCGGGGTGGCTTCCTGTGGAACCCTCCCCTTGGTTAGGATTAGACAAGCTTCAGTGTACCTAGTTAATGTGAGTAAGTGTTGTTCCTGGCCTGTAACCCGGCTACTCTTTGGTTATGATCCAAGTCGAGATTCCCAACCTCCCCAGTTTGTTTCAACCCTCCTTTTTCATCTCGACTGGGTCAGCTTTATATTTCCCCATTCCCGCATAATATTTTATCCTTTTTCCCCACTCCCTTAGCGAGAGAGCTTCTTGATTCTGTCCCCTGGGCAGAATACAGCGGCCTCTCTATTTTGAGGGTTGGACGGTCTCCTACTAACATCTGTTATGTTTAGTTTGTATTTTGTGTTTATATTTATTTGATTATTGGGTTCATCTCCCTCCCGTCTCATTCTATCATTATTAAAATTTTATGTATTTTATGTATTATCATCAAATTTTTATGGTGTGGGGTGCGTTTTGCTAGGTTCCCCTTGAGAGGATGTGGTATTATGGTGGTTGGAGGATTGTTTGGTGACGGACGAGTTCTTGTGGTGAATGGGTAAATTGTAATGTATGAACGGGTCGTGAATCTGATTAGCTAGGTATAGGATAGTTAGTTTGGACCAGCCTTTACCCCTCCCCTTTATCGGCCATGTGCCGCAATTGTAACATATTTCAATAAATATCCTAGTTACATAATATATACAAAAAACTGCAACAACGCCTTCACATTGACTTGGTTGGATTCATCAAGAGATTTTATTTTATCTTCGTTGATGCTCACAGCAAATAGACAAAAATATTTCAGATGAATCGCACCACCTCGGATGAAACTATTCTTAAGTTAAACTAAATCTTGAGTTGATTTGGAGTCCCACAGATATTAGATTTTGCATTCACTTCAGCTGCATTTTCAATTTTCTGTGCACAGGATGGTATTCAACACATTAGGACACCACCTTCTCATCCACCATCAAATGGAAAAGTGGAGTGTTTTGTAGATACATTTAAGAGAGCACTCCTCAAACTCGAAAGGGAGGGAACCACACAAGAAGTAGAAATATTCCTCGGAAGTCACAAAGCTAAACGCACTTAATGGTGAACATGGCAAGAAATCGAGTACCGTCTTAATATGCTTCGTGCAACTAATGGTACCCATATAGAGGTGGATTTAATTAGTTAAAAAAACTATTTTTTTACTATATGAAGAGACTTTGTGGTCACTATATATATATATATATATATATATATATATATATATATATATCGTTTATACCTTATTTTTATAGATATAATTTATTTAAGTAAATGCTCTGTTCTTTAATTAAATAAAGGCACTTCAGATCAAATGATTATTACCATTAAAGGTTACAGGTTCGATTCCTGTCGGAGAAGCACATATTTTTAGGAAATTTTTCGAACATTCAGGCCGGTAAATGTAATTAATTTAATTAAAAAGAAAACAGAGAATTTACTTAAATTATATCTATAAAAATAACGTATAAACGGAAGATATATTAAAATTGCCGGATTTAATCCATTGCACGCACACACACAGAGACACACACACACGCACGCGTACACACACACACACGCGCGCGTACACACACACACACATATATATATCTATCTATATATATATAGATATATATTTCCGCGTATAAGACAACCTTTTAATCTCAAAAATCACATTAAAAATTGGTGATCGTCTGCAATTCTAAAAATAGCAACCTTAAATTCTGAATGATGTTTATCTGTAGGGTAAAAGTAATAAAACCATTTCTACCTTATATATTACTGGCATAACTTCATAGTAAATTGTCTATTCAAAGAATAATTCCATATCAATGAAATCAACTTGTATCCATGGAAACTCAGCTGAGAAAATGTAAACATCGAGTTATGATTGCTTTCGCAGCAATGGAATGTACTATTATCTTATCAGCGGTATCATGTGACTGTCGATGAAGTATAAGTAAATGGCCATTAGTACACCACGCTGTTACTGTTTAAATATAGGAAAAGTAGAAGAAGAAGAAAAGAAAAATCACTATTCGCAAGAATTCACGTGATGAAACGTAAACAAAATAATTGTTTCTCTTTTGATATAGAATAAGTTTTATTTCGTCTATTTTGAATTTCTAAGGATTAAACCTTTTCGAATATTATTTTGTATCAGATCATTTAATCTGTTGTATGAACATTTCCTTTTCATGACAATACGTTAAAAGATTAAAAGTTCTGAATTATTTTTCTGAAACGAGCTGCTGACACTACTTCAATCGTATAAAATCGGAATAAAATCCTGATCTTGTTTTATTCAATTTACGTGTGTTTCCTCGTCATTATCAACCTTCAATAATTTTTTAGCGTGGTTAAATCAATTGTCCCTTTTAACTCCTGAGCCCCATGCTACTATAGTTCTACTCTAGGACGTTTCGGCCGTTGTACACTCCGGCCTTCTTCAAGTGTCTCTCATCATATTTATAAATGTTAAACTTATAAAATCTCACTGCTGGATTGTCCAAGAGGCTTAGGGGATTAAAGCTTTGATTAAAATAAATCTGGTTCTCTTGTAGTTGTGAGTTCAACCGCTGGGTCTGCTCGTCCTGATAAAACATAACCTCTGTTTCCCAACAAATGTGATTAAAACAAGCGAATGCTAATTGAATATGAAGTATTCTCTCAGCATGGAAAGCAAAATAGGTTAAATAAAGAGTTTGTCACAAAATTACAAGAAGGATACCAAAAACAAATATAGGCCCTCTACAAATATAGACTCGTGTACCTTCCGGCCTTTTTCAGGCCGGAAGGTATACGACCTAAACTAGGAGCATAATAACAAAGACAAGGAGGCTGATCCTAATAGTGAGCCATGTAATAACAGGATTAATTGGTGTTAGTCAAATAACCAGAAGTTCTTTGTTATTTAGTTAAACCAGAGAACAGCATGACATGAATATATACAACATTGGGCTAAGAATATAGGTAGTGTGGAGAGTGGTAAGAGATTGTTCATATTATTTATCAGAACTTCGGAAAAGAAGGGTACTAAAGGGCATATTTTTATTTATTTGATTTAGAGACCTTTTATATTCGGTGTAGCAAAATGTTTGCTTATAAGGCGGATACTGTTAACTGTCTGGAGAAAGTCTGTTTCAGTACGTTAGTGGGCAGTTAGAAAGTTAAACCTTGCCAGTAGTAGTCATCTTAGAAATAGGCCAGCATCAATCTACTGTGTTTTTCTCTGTTTTAAGAAGGGCAGAAAATATCATCAGTAGAGAAAATCTTAACTACTTCACGCATAGCTGGTTTCTCTGTCGGTCACGCCTCTTCTTCTGGCTCAGAACTGCAAGCTTGTATCTTTTTGACCAGGCTCCCAGATTATTGGTTTCAGCTAACATCAAAATTCTATGTGTTGTTTTGATTGGCCAAAATGATTTTATTTTCCGGCGTTCCTTTCATTTTTATCTTTTATATAACGGAAATAATGTGTGGAGCCTCCTTGGTTTTTGCTATTTTTCAGTCACAAATTGCTAGACTCTGGTCGCGTAAACTTCTGTCGTTTTGTCGTCGGGTTCAGTCTTTTCTTCATCTTCCTCTTTTTTTATTTCAGGGTTGCCATCTCGTTGAGAGAGAAGTATATATATATATATATATATAACATTAGGCAGCATATAATTTATATTTATATTTTGATTTTATAAGGAAAACATATGCCTGACGATGAATTAAGGGTTATTCGAAAGTACTTGCATTTTAAAAACATAAACTGGAAACAACAGACAACAGTTTTATAAATGAGGATCACGTCACTCTATGGGTTAACAGTATTTTAATGCATACATTATACACTACTAGCGATGGATGTCGCCAATAATAGCATTAATATTGCTGATTGATTCCATGTGTGATTATTTCTTTGTGTATATATATATATATATATATATATATATATATATAATGAGAGAGAGAGAGAGAGAGAGAGAGAGAGAGAGAGAGAAAGAGAGAGAAAATGATAACGGTTTTAAAGGAAAGTGCAAATGCCTTATTTTAATTTGATTTCTTTTTTATATAGATATTATTTTTATATTTTATTTTATTTTTATTGAGACTCACTACAATAGCAACAACAACGATCGACATATCAGCACAAGGTTGTAGAGGAAAGAAACAAGAAAGGACTATTAACTGTAAAAGGGTTGTTGGCAAAATATTTCATCACCACTGATCACTCCTCGAATGTCTATTGCAGCTAACGCTCACTTCAGACTTCAAGGAGAACTCACATATTCATGTCATCGCTAAAGATGTTGAAAGAATGGTTGGTTCTGTGTATCTCTCTAGAAAGCACTTACATCCTGCTGCCATGATCTATCGTTAAAAGAGTCAGATCAGATCAAGAATGAAGTATTGCCACAATATATGAGCTGGTACTGCCTGGGCCTCAATCACTGTCCAGCCTTGACAGAGTTCTAAAGCAATTATGCAGCCTCGTGGATGTTGAATTATCTCCCACTCTGCAACCCTCTCCCCACAGACGAAACGATGCTAGTCTCTCCCTAATTTATTGTTATTACTATGACAAGTGTTAACACAAGCTACCTTCCTTAGTTCCACCAGTTCAGATCTTCCCAGCTAAAACTTGCCATGACATTATTTTTATATTCCATTAGTAAGGAAGAAGTTCCACCCAGAGAGCTTCTTCCCAAGAACTATCAGATTGTGGAACAGATTCCCGAGGAGATGCTTCCCCGACCACTACAATCTTAGCCTCGCTAACTCTAGGGCCAGCCGATATCTTTTGGTTGGTTATTTAGCGGCATATCGACACCTCTATGGGCTATTTAATGCCGAAATGTAAATACTTTGTAAGCTATGTTTTGGAGATAATAATGGTTTTATTGATACAAATCTTACTAATTAACCCACAGCTGGGGGAGAAGAGGTGGATTTTTTTTACCATTCCCAAGGGTATTTGAACGTAAATGAATATAATAAATCCAACTGGAATTTGAACTTAGCTCTCCGATTAACAATTCCAAACTATTATCTATTACACCACCGACACATCCAAGCTTACAGTATCTTCTATTCCCAAGCGGTCACCCAACTAGATACAGACTCGGCTTGCCAATATCAGCCCTACATCTCATAATATAAATCCCTTTGTCCTTTCTCCTTCATTCCTTTACACATTTACAACGATCTCAATCAATCTCTTCCTTGATTGGCTCTTGAGCTTTATATTGGGTAAAAAATAGTAAGAACCGTTCAGCACCTTCTCTATAGTGTACACAATCTAGAGTAATGACAAGTTTAAACAAAACCAGTATGCACCACAAGTTGGCTCTGTGGTTGTTCAAGAAACACAAATGTGCCCGAGGACTCTAATAGATTCTATAGTCTCCTGAGAATCACAGATGCCTACATGTATAGGGGATGCTGAAAAGTCTTTGACTGCAATCAATTCTCAAGATATGACTAAACATCAGAATTTGGGTGAGAATTCTTTTTGATCAGGCTGAGAATTTATCAATATCTCCCAACACTTCACATTGTATATATGTTAACAGGCTAATAGTAACCTTTCGCCGTATATATGTCATTTCCTTGATAAGCATTGATTAGAAGCTGACTGACATATTTTCAAATATTTCACACCCATGAAAACCTGCTTCCTATTCATTCATCCATTGATGCGGACTGGGAAAATTCATAACAGTTTTTTTTTTAAGCTTTAGCAATTATCAAGGTTATCCGGTGTAAAAGCAAAATCAAATTTGGACACTGAGAATACGGTATTATCCAATTCAATGGTTCCTAGATATGTAGTAGATTAAATAGTAAAATTCATATATGAAATTGTATGTATGTATGTATGTATGTGTGTATATAGGCAGAACTCTTCATTGCCAATTAAAGAAAGACATTCGGATTACTAACACAAAAACTGAGAATGTCTCATATCGAGAATATTTAACATTGAAAAACATAAGGAAAAAATTAATTATTTTTAATATGTGGAAATCTCCGCTTTTACCTGAAGACGGTCGCAAGACCAGAAACACGTGTAGTAACATTATGGAAAATAAAGCATAATATTTTTTTCTAAAAAAATCCACATTACAACCAAAAACGTTTGCGACACCTCTCTTCTCTTCAATATACACACTTTTCTCTCGTTGGAACCACTACAACCTCTTTCTTTTATATATATATATATATATATATATATATATATAAACATATTTTCTGTTTATACTTTATTTTTATAGCTACAAATATTAAAGTAAATGCTCTGTTAATCAGTATTAACTCCATTTGCCGACCTGAAATATGTGTCCTCCGTCAGGAATCGAAACTGTATCCGATACGGAACCGTCATATAGCGTGACGTGCTATACTATTTAGCTACCGAGGAAGTGTCTGGTTAACAAAGTCAAATTGTTGTTTTTAAACAACAAATTCCCTCTGGTTTGAAATATAATCCTAAACAAGGTTATGAGTGGCAGACAAGACATTAATACAAACTATAATCAAGTGGCAAGCATGTATCATAATTATTAAACAAGTTGTGTACAAAATATTTAGACTTCGGCATTAAATAACCCATAGAGGTTACTATCGCGCTGAACAAGTACAACCAATCAACTGTGCATCTGTTAACATTTTAATATAAATCAATTAACATCGATTATCACAGTATATAGTTTAAATTATAGTGATCTTGGATTTTGAAAGTGGTTAATAGCTGGATACGCACCTTTTGATGAAGTAATGGTTGATGAGCTGCTCTGCGTAATGTTTGATCATTGCTAATGTGTAGTGAGTTCAATTCTCACTCAATGCCCCATGTTTGTATCTGTGTGCCAAAACTAAGCTAAGTTTAGTAAATATTTAGGGAAATTTGACATGAGGTAATTGCAAGCGAGCTAGTTGACAATTACTAGTGTCATGAATTTTATCCTCACTGGGTGCCCCATAATTCGGCATTGTAATAAATAAAGCTAAGTAAAATTAAAAAAATAATTTATATTCACTTAGATGCATCGGTTTGGATTAATATTAGATTATTGCAAAAATAATGACGTAATAATGTCGTTTGTGACGTATTTTTTAACGTCAAAAAACGACATTATTACGTCATTATTTTTGCACCAACCTAATAGCTCGCAATTTAGTCTGTTTGGTCATTGCTACAAAATTGGGAGTTTGATCCTCACCGGGTGGCTCATACTTGTGGCATTGTGATAGATGAAATTAAGTTTAGTAAAATGAACCTATATGCTCTTAGAAGGTTGAATGTGTCGTAATGGTTAACGAGCTAGTCAAGTTGACCATTACTACTGAGGAATGAATTTGATACTCACCAGGTGCCCCATGCATGAGGTTTTGTGCTAAAACAAAGCTAAGCTTCTTAACTAATTACTAATAGTTGGATGTTCGGAAAAAATATTTTAGTCAGTTCTTACTTACCTTTGTTCACTTTAGAAGTATTGGCAAGATTGAGTAAAAAGAAATGTCTATTTGGTTTATAGCCTTAATTAAACATGTATTAATCAAAGACTACTACACATGCGCACGCACACACGCGCTCACACGCACATACATATACAAATTCCATGGGAAATAACTTTTGACTTAGCAAGGAAATTATAATACAATTGTGTCCCTTGTGTACAAATTGCGCATTTCAATTAATTCATGTTGATGAGGATAATGGCAAAAGCAATTAATTCATATTTGATGAATGCAATTAATATCTTATGATGATGATAAATGTAATTAAATTCATTCATAATGATGACGATGATGACAAAGGCAATTAATTCTTATTGAAGAATGCCATTAATATCTCATGATGACGATGAGCAAAACAGTTGATTCATATTGATGAATGCAATTAATATTTTAAGATGATGATTATGTTAAAAGCAATTAAATTCATTCGTATGATGATTATGCTAATAAAGGCAATTAATATTAATGAATGCAATTAATACCTCAGGATGGCGGTGATGATAATAATGATGATGATAAAAGCAATTCATTTAATTCATGATGATGCTGACGGTGATGATAATCATAAAATTAATTCGTAAACTTTAATAAAATACTTGAGAGAAAAAATTCAGTTGAAGAACCATATTATTTCTCATAGTTTTACTAGTGCACGCATTTACCTTACCCACAGCTAACCCCAAATATACCATTCTTAAATTTTACCTAATCCTAAAGTTTAGTATTACTCTGGTTGTGTTGGAACATCTCTCCATGAATAAAAAGCGGTGGCATTTTCTTTCAGGACGCAAATAATCATTGTCCTTTCTCAATTCCGCTATTATCTGTGAATTGCCGTGGCTTCTTACCAAAGATAGTGAAGTGGTTTCCGGTTGCCTTCTCTCTCGTTTTGAATTCAATGTTATCCTTCTCTTAGACTGGTTGCTAGTCAAAGCTAGAGAAAGCATAGTCAATCTTGCTATTTAACTCATAGCGGGGAAGTGATGGATTCATACCTTTCCCAAGAACATTAGCACAAAGAACTAAGCTGGAACTAGAATCTCTTGCCAATCTTTGCCGATAACCATTATGTAACCTATCACTTTCCTAATTTCCTTCTTAAAACAAGTGTGCAGTCAATAGAAAATAGCATTGCTGCTCTCCCTTCAGAGGTCAATGTATTGATGTTGATAATATAGGTATTTATAATTGGGATAGAAATGATCTTGAACGAAAAATCAACATTCTTTATCATGTGTTTTAAGAAATAGGATTCAAGATAATCCTTTCCAAAACAGAAACTATGATCTGGAATTGGAATGAAAGGAGTAATGACATCTACTCTGAATCCGGCATAAAGAATCAGTAGGTGGAATTAATAAATAATGGACAGAGAATAGGTTCTCCAAAGAGTACTTTTGTTCATCATCACAAAATAATACAAAATCGAAATATTACATCACGAATTAGAATCATGCTTTTAAATAGCCACGTGAGATTGAGACTTTCGTATGGGTCTCATGTATATCGCAAAAAGCGTTCAGAAATATCTAAATTGTGAACTGTATACAATTGCTTTCTCAGATCAATGATTAAAAATAACCGTTTGAAAAGACCATCTTTCTTCAAACCTTGTGAACTTATGGTTTGATTTTGTTTAGTGGCATATTGTGGCACCATTTAACGAGGCAGAAAGGGAAAAGAAAGAAAAGAGGAAAAGGAGTGGCTAAGGACCGAATCGTGAGTGATAAGCAAGAACACACACACGGCTAAGAGACAATGGATAAAAGGATATTTTGATAAGTAACAAATGGCGAAAGAGTGTCATTACAATGACAGGGAAATTCTGAGTAAAAAGAAAGGGAAAGAAGGAAAGAATCAGATATGTTTTGGCATCGGCTGTGTTATCTAAGGATATGAAAACAAACTATTGGTACGGGAAGACATCTTATTATCAACTACAGACCGGCTGGCCAAAGAAAAAAAAAATTCAAATGAAAATGTTATTTCGATAAGTGACGAAAAACAGGCAACTAAAGGGACTTTGGACAGATATAAAATTATGTTATCAGAAATATGTACCGAAGGAAAATGAATGGGAACCTAGAAGTGTTTTTTTTTTTCTTTCTTCGAGGCGACAGACTGACTGAAACTTTGGAGATGTTTCTTTTTGGAGACCGTGTTAGGAAGACCACACATTCTGATAATTAGCGATAAAATACCTGACGTAAACCACGTGTCGAACAAGAGTTATGACCGCCATTGTCATATTGTCCCGTTCGCGACCAGAGAAATGATAATTAAGAGGAAGAAAAGGGAAAGAGAAGAGATAATTTTTTTTTAGTTAAGCAAGATATTTTTTTTTCTTCCTGAAACAAAGCCGCGGATTCGTCCACGCCCGACTGAGACATCATTGGTCGAGTGGTGATCACGTGACGCACGAGGGAGGCTGTTGCAGCCGATCTGGAGGATGAGTAAGAGAGGTTGCTACGAAGATGTGGGGAGGGCAGTTCACGCCCCTCTGAAGTATGATGAGAAGGTGGGAGTGAGGAAAGGTTCCCAAAAATGGAAAAAGGTGGAAATTCCTAACCAGAGAGGTGGATATGTATTTAGAATTATCGAGGAACCCCCCGGCGCCGACAAACTCACCCCGGTTTTGGTCGGCGCCCATATAAACGAAGCCACAACGAGCAGAGTTGAGTTGAGTCCCAGCAGTTCCCAGAGTCAGTCTTGTTGAATCAAGCCTCGCAGATAGCTGACCAAGATTCACGCACATTCCGGACCCCTCTTCAACCCAAGAACAATTATTTTGAAGAGCGACTTAGATCCAGATCACCGAAATAAGTTTTTTTTCTTTTGACTTTCGTCCAAAGACCCACCGAAACACCAATTTCTTAGAGAGCAGACAACTTGAAGTGTTAAAACTTGCCTAGCGGAAAACGACGTGTCACAATCCATAGAACGGGTCGGGAGATAGATGCAGTCCTATGTATCGAACAACTAGACATAAAGTTTGTTACCTTTTTCTTTTGAGTTTTCATTTTATTGTCTTTTATGCATATTTGTGTGGTATCACCCCCGTTGAACTCGGTTTGCAGTACGGCCCCAACCACTGTTTGATCTCGTCTGCCTAAGATCAATTCACAACGTGGGTAGGCGGACTGGGGGATCAGTGCAGTTACCTTGGTAACCAGGCGTTGGAGGCGAGTTGGGAACGACAAGGCTGATATCAAATCTAACCAGATTCCCACCCGAATCACCAAAAGGTTAGAACGTCACATTTGGAGCAGCGACACCCGAACGGAGCAGCGAGGAGCGAACGGCTGGCGCCGCGGCGAGGACATCACAATTGGTGCTGTTTAGGGACGTCACAGTTGGTGCCGTGGTAGACTAGGATAGAACGTCACGGTTGGCGCTGCGACCAGGGGACGACGTCACAACATCAACCTTTATGTGTTATTTAATACCGGAATCTAAATATTTTGAACATAATTTTATAGGTTCAACTACAGATAAAATTTATTGTTGGTCATTTTTCTATAAAATTTATTTTTAGAAATTCTATTTAATAAATGTATTGTTGGTAATTGTATTATCAATATGTATCGTTGCTTATTCTATTATACATATGTATCGTTGTTAATTTTTAAAAATAAAATGTATTGTTGGCATTTTTATTATAAAAATGTATTTTTATACTTTTATAGTGTTTTGGGGTCCACTATTTGACCATAGCTGGGCCCTAACAGGTGCTACCAAATCCCAGGTCAGGGTGGACCTGGGAGCAATAGCAGTAAAGTGGTGGTTTCACGCTCCTCAAAACCTCGAATCTCCCGATCAGAGGCCTTGCTACCTGAAGTAGTTTATCGTCATATCCATGACTCCTTGTGGACTGGCAATGCAGAATCACAAAGAAAGTTTCCAAATAATAGAAAGCCCATCACTTGAAAACTTTCGACAGCAACGACTAAAATAGATTGCACATGTAATCAAGATATGTTGACTTTCCACATTACTTAAAACGTTAGGAAGGAAACCCTTCATCAATACCAGGAAGCGTGGTAAGAGTTACTTAACTTGTGAGACCTATTTTCCTAAAACATTGTTTATTTATTTTTGTTTTGTTTTTAATCATTTCACCCCAAGCAAGGCGGAAATGCCACTAATACGCAGGGGGTTACAGAGAGTGAAAGAGAAGACTGAGAATAGAGAGTCTTTAGGAAAAGACAAAAGTTGCACGGGGTTCAAGAAGACAGAAGATGGCGATTAAATAGGCATTTGCATGTAGGCATTTAAATCCCTGAAGATTGTAGTTATCAAAGAAGCAAGTAAACGGAAGGGAGTGACACAGGTAGGAAGTGCTAGAAACTGTTGAAGTAGAAGTGGCGGTTGCATTTAGCTATTTCAACAATAAACGGGTAGGAGCCTAGATGCCAATGAACGCTTAAATTTATGCAGTCGGGGCACCAGGGACAAAAGCTTGTCAGAGCAGTTGCCATGAAAATATTTATAGAATAGACGGAGACAAATCACGTTAAGTCCGTGAGAAATTGAATGAGGTTGAGATGCTAAGTCAGGATCGATTACATTGCTGATCATTCTTTGCCAAGAATCTCAAAATGAATAGTTGGAGCACCAGAACAGATATAGCATGAGTATTTAATACACGGAAGAATGGTAGATCTGTAAATGTGCAAGATGGATTCTGACGAGAAAATTTTCTGGCACAGTGAACCAACTTTCCTTACAGTAGATGCAACTATTGGTTCGGTGTAGTCGCTCCACTTCAAAGTTGTAAAACGTGAGGCCAAGAAGGCGTAGTGTGTTGCTCTCCAGGAGTTTAGCTTCAGAAAAATTTAAAATTAGCACTGGCTACTCGTTCAGTGAATGACGAAAGTTTCCTTCTAAGGAAATAGCAAATATCATCATTACCATTACTATTACCATTGAAAAACGGTTAATATTTCCTTTACCGTTACCACGTAGAATACCACTGGTTTATCTTTTTATTTTTTATATAAAATGATTTGGATAACAACCAGATATTTCTTAGATTTGTGATCTTGAGGCATGCAAAGAAGCACACCGTTTGACACAATTGGCAAACCAGGTTTATATTCTCGCTTTCCTCAATTTAATATTTTCCTTGGGAGACGCATAAATCTTATTTCCAGATATCATAACAAAATATAGCATCACTGACATGTCATCATGATTATAACGATTTGCATGTTGCAAAATTCAGTCACCCGTAATTATCACTGAACCAATAGTAACTGCAAAATGCTGTTACCCCTATTTACAGCCTTGGCATAGATTAGAATTTGTTTAATTTCGTTATCTTTGGCACTAGATTACGTTCCTTGAGCATTTCAGCAAAGGTTGACCTCACTGTCTTTCACATAATCACTTTTATACATCTCTTAATAAATGCTAGAAGAAACGTCCTTGTCGCACTCCTCTTTCCATTTTGGCAAAGCCTCTTCTCTTTTGATTATCAATGGCGTCATGCAAAATTCCAAATTAGGGCAAAGCATTCAATTCAAGGGGTTATGCACTTCGTGTAGACTTTTAAGCTAGTTCCTGCTGAGGGCTAATTGGGTTAAAGGAACCTCTGGTCTAGCTCAGAAAACAGCAATGATAATTTTGAAGAAATAACTTCAAAATCACACTTCAACTCTAATTCGGGCTATAAGTCTAAATCTGGCCAAAAGATCGATTTTGACCAAAACTCCGATTTGGGCCGAAATTCCATTTTCGAACAAATAAAATTGATTTCCTTGATTTACAATGTTTTGAAGATATTTTAAATTGAATTTAAAACAATAATTTTTCATTCACAAAGTTTTTGTGTTACATTGTGTTAACTTTATAATTACTAAATTTTTTCAGTTATTTTAAAATTTGAATTTTTAACTGTTCCTGTGTTATCCGGACATAAATCCCAATGCTTGATGTTCAAGCACCAGATTAGGAGCAGATTTTCAATCCCGAGGTTATCCTGATTCCAAAAAGGTATAATATATGATGTACAGCAAGTATCGCCCGAGTTATAGGAGTTTCAAACACACGGACGGATAGACAGAATTTGCCGTTTATTTATTTAGGTCTAGCAGATCATAAAAATCTCTTAGACTGTAGCGTTTCTAAAAAAATCTATATAAATTTGCATGGCTGATGCTAACCTCCAGGAGAGTGAAACATTGCGCCTTTTGGGGCTAACATTTTCTCCTAGCATGAAGTGGAAAAATTATATTGGAACAATTGCTATGTCTGCTGCTAGGAATGTTGGTTCATTGTGTCGTGCTAGACAATTTTTCTCACTAGAATTTATCTTACATATTTATAAGTCTTCTATTCATCCACCCTTTGAATACTCCTACCGTATATTTAAAATTATTGATAAAATCTAAAGAAGAATCAGCAATATTATTGGTCCTAACCTGGCTTCTCGGTTTCAGTCACATTCCCACCGCCGTAATGTAGTGTCCCTGTACTTTTTCTATAAACACATTCATTGTAATTGTTTTCTACTATGGTATCAAGATATTATGAATTTAAACGCCGTATTAGAGTGGCAGCAAACTTTCATCATTTTACAGTTGAAATGCCTAAATGTAACCATAGGTTCTATGTTAAGAGTTTGTTCTATGGCACTTCTTTTCTAGCTCCATGCTTTCCAGCCAATTTTGCTCTTCAAAGATTTAAATGCAATGTCAATCGCTATCTACTGTCACCTTGACTACTCTTATATTGTTCTCGCTCCTTGATTTTTCTCTTATTCATTCACGCTCAGTAACCCTCGTGTCTTAGCGGCTTTACTGCCTTGCATAGAGTGATATGATTTTAAAAAAGTAGTCGCTGAGAACTGCCTTGAAAAGGACAGTTTTGTGGGCATTGAAAGGTGTTGTCCTGAAAAGGACAGTTTTGTGGGCATTGAAAGGTGTTGTCCTGAAAAGGACAGTTTTGTGGGCATTGAAAGGTGTTGTCTGAAAAAGACAGTTTTGTAGTCATTGAAAACTGTTGTCTTGAAAAGGTCTTTTTCGTAGTCATTGAGAATTGTTGTCCTGAAAGAGGCAGTTCTGGAGTCATTGAAATATGTTATCCTGAAAAGGTCATTTTTGTACTCATTGAAAAGTATTGTCCTGAAAAGGGAAATTTTGTAGAATTGAGAATTGTTGTCCTGAAAAGGAAAGTTTTGTAGTCATTGAAAAGTGTTTTCCTGAAAAAAAGGTAGTTTTGTAGCCGTTGCAAATTGTTGACTGTTTATCGCATATCGTTGCTGCTGGCGAGGATGCATGACTGGAGCTGTAGGTGGAGATGCTGGTGGCTGGCTGGAACCGCAAGCCGGCCTGCATACACGAGAGCTTACTGTGGGTTCTCCGTATGCTCGGTCCAAAATATTCCTTGGAAGTCGTATAAACGGATTCAGGGCCTGTCTACCTCCCCGGACGAAACTTTGCCCTTCGGCAAAGCCTCGTCCGTGTTCCTTTCTGCCGAAGCAGAGAGTTTAACAGTAATGAACAGTCTATATCACTGTTCCCCTGTTGATTTGTTGCTTTTCTTGAGACCTTTTGTATGCTGAATAAGTTTTTTACAACAATCACTGGCGAAGGTGGGAAATCTTCTTACGGTTGTTTTTTTTAAAATGTGGGAGCATCAACAGGATATGACAGAAAGATTCTGGGAATACAGTGGATTGAACTTTGCGCAATGAAAAAGTTTTAGGGAAAATAGGCATACTTAACATCAGAAAGAGACAGCTGAATGTTTAGGGTACATAATAAGGAAAGGTGGCTTAGAAAAGTTGACACTTCCAAGATATATTGAAGGCAAGACTGACAGAGGAAGGCAACACATAACTTACCAGGTGAGCTTGAGTAAATGGTCGACAGAAGGGGGTCTATGTCTTTACTCTCGGGTAAGTCCATGAAGATCTTTGTAAATGGCCAGTCTTCTGAAGCTCAATACTGTGGTCCCTCTAGGTGCTACCCTCTTTCTGCTTTTTATTAATATCTCTCGAAACATTCTCAAATTATTAGTAAATATATACGCTGATGATACCACAATTTATGGAAACACCTCCAAAAATGAAGATGTTCAGAGTCTTACAGGTGATGTCTCCGTTGACCTATGTTTAAGTTTTATTACAAGTCTAATCATTGCGTTTTAAAATAATAAATATTGCCGAAGAGTGAAGGGAGTTAATATAAAAGCCGTGTCACAAGAAAACCCCGTCCATTTGATACTCCCTTTTTTTGGTGCTCACGAAAATCCATGATTGCCAAACTTTTTCTTAAAAAGCGGTCGGCGGCCTGGAAACACAAATATTCGTCTTTTTGTATTCTCTAATATTCAACTGTTGAGGACGTTCAGAATTTATTAATTATGCTTGAAAGAATCAGAAGGAATTTGTGTAGGTTGCGTGACTTTCTGCATCCACAGCAAATAAATAAACGGAATTTAAAATACGATTAAGAACAAGACATATTCAATTAGAAACTAATAAAACATTTATATACAATTCAAAACAATATACAATTCAAAACAATATACAAGCAAGATAATTGGTATATGTTATGTTGACAAAAATGTGATTGATGTTTTAGGTTTCAGAATGTCTCTCTTTGTAATCGTTCGTTCATTTGCAGTCCGTTTTAGATTTGTGTTGGTATTAGAATTGTCAATATTAAGTATCTTTTTAGAAGGAGTTCTTAAGGAGTGGTCTACCTTTGACTGTAATGTTTTTAAGGTCGTTCGCACATGGATGTTTACTTAATAGGTAGTGAATAATTCACTTTGGATAAGCAATGTTCGAGAATCGATGTTCACAGAGTTGGTTGATTTTAAATTGTGAGTGAGTCAGCGTTGATGTACCTTTGCGCGGTAAAATCGTGATTTCGAGTGACGTGGAGTATGTTGACAATTTCTCTGTGGGAGTTCGTTACTGACTGCTTGGGTCAGTCGACGTTTTCTTTTATTAGGTTGGTGCAAAAATAATGACGGTTTTTGACGTATTTTTTACGTCAAAAACCGGCATTATTTTTGCACCAACCTAATATAAGTTCTGAAAGTCCGAGATCGGCTCACGGAGTTTTGGCGCAATTTCGCTTTTGCACGTGAACTTTCAGATTATCGTGTCATTAACCAATGAGATTGGTTGATTCGCCTGGTACGGTTTTTATTGGTTGAAGTTTTCCGTACGTAGGCGTAAGATATAGACTGTTCAGTTGCTAGTGGTAATAGGTAAGAAAAGGACGAGTCCACACAACATTCGCATTTTCTTTCGAATATTATTGTACAACATATTTCTCGTAATTCTTTGTTTCAGTCGATGAGTGGGTTAAACGACATTTCAAATCTGTGGGTTATCTCACTTGGCTTTGCCAAAACGCATGCTAGGAGGCACTCTTTACGACTATAAATAGGCAATCATATTCTCTCCATATCTCTTTTTTAAGTATGGCTTCCGGATTCTACGTCGTTAAAAAACGCTGCCAACTAGGCGCATTCGCTTCCTTGGTTCTCTGTCTATTTTTGAACTCTCCTACACACACACACACTTATTATATAACTAGTTCTAATGTCTTTTCTTTTCATTACAATTGTGTAGACATGTAATTCCTTTTGTTAATAATATGCATTGTCGTTTGTTTTGTGTTTCATATTTTTTCAATGTTGTTTACGGGATAAATGCCCCAGGAGCTCATAAACAATTAATATCCAAAGTGGCAACCCAAATTTATTATTATCCCGCAACAAGTCTTTTTGGGGTTATCTGATGTCGAATATGTCGTATAGGATATCGTAGCGCCCCCTCTACCTCCGTCCACGTGATCATGGCGGACGAGTTATTACTTCGGGACCTTTGCCTTTTCTTCGTTTCATCACCCTCCTTTCTTCTACGCAACATGGCAGGCTTATTTAGATTTAATAATCAAACACATTCTTTTCGTTCGCCTGTCAGGTTTATGTCATTTCTTTTTAAATTTTTACGGGCTTCCTGTGACTCATCTTTACTTGGGCGCACAGGCCGTATCCTATATTATATCCCCCCTTACAGGGAGTCTGCAATAAGTTGGTGACCCCGTCGTGTCATGATCTGATTAGGTTGAACAAGATGGCAACAAATGATACAAACAAGACATTTTTCTAGTTTGGCAACTCCCTTTGGCATTTTGCCATCCTTATAATGAGGATACTACCTGTTTCTTAAAAAAATGATATGATCAATTTTCTCGGAGAAGGTTCTTATCGTAGCGCCCCCGCTATTCCCGACCACGTGATCATGGCGGACGAGTTATTGCTTCGGGACCTTTGCCTTTTCTTCATTTCATCACCCCAGTTTCTTCTATGCAACATGGCAGGTTTATTTTGATTTTATAATCAGCCACATTTCTCTTGCTGACCTGTCAGATTTACGTCATTTATTTTTAAGTGTTTGCGGGCCTCTTGTGACTCATCTTTACTCGGGCGCACAGGCCATATTCTATATTATATCGCCTCCTCCTACTCCAGGGGTTCCGCAACAAGGACAAAGAATCGTAATGAATTGTCAGATAGGTGTAAATGTAGGTCCAGTTAACACTACAATAAAAAAAGATAAATATTTTGTGCTGGAGTTAAAAAAGGACATGCAAGTCTGGTTTATATTGAAAACTGCGTGTATTTGCCTGGAACGTTGCCTTTTTGTGAGGGGTTTTACTATTCTGATGCAGTCGGTATACTCTATGACCCGCTGACAGAGCAGTACACACACACACACACACACACACGTATATATACGCTATCGGCTATCAGGTATCACAGCTGATAAATGAGATGCGAAGTTAAGAATGTAACTATTTAATTTCCGCTTTGATATAATATGCTCAATACAAACCAAAGTACATTACGAGGCCTTAACTTAATACATATCCCTACACACCAATAAAAATGGAACTGGGCAAGTCATATCATCATCATTATTCGACCGTAGTCGGGATCATCGAACCAATGCGAACGATCCTTTCTTTAGGTGCATCCTACATCAGGGCTACATACAGTTTTGAATTCAGAGTTACTTTCTCTTAGACCGATTGCCACCCAAAACTAGAGAATCCAGTCTGTTCTGCTATTTTACCCATAGCAAGTCACATACAAAGAAGAGAGGATAACAGATGGAACAAAAGGTTGGTTGAATAGTGGCCAATAGATAACAAGGGAAATAAGAAGACAGTAAACGAGGTAGTGGTATGTATTGTGCAATTATTGTCGTTAGATAAGGCGTTGGGAAAGGCTTTTTTTGTGAACCCGCTGTTGTTGTTGCAGATGGTGATGATTATGAACACATGAGTAGGCAGTGTAGAGAAGAGAGAAAGCCAACTTTAATATATATATATATATATATATATATATATATATATATATATATATAAACATAAACATAAACATAAAGTGTATCTCGGTTAAGTAGGCAGTTGGAACATTCATTTCAGCAGGTACACAAGAAACAATAAAAACATTAAAAACTAGTCAGATATTTCTTTTTATCGCTTAATTACGCCTGGCATTCTGCAAAGGTGCGTCTGACGTAACTAATCTCTGCTGACTTCCGGTGACAACAAGCCCAGCAGCAGCAGCAGCAGCAGTAAAGTGTCCAACGTCTTTGACAAACAATAACAAGCAATTCTCGAACGTTGGATAAAAGAAATCTAATGCAACTTGCACGGCAGGAATTTTGCAGGTTAGTATTAAATTTCTAACCTATTTGAAAGCTGGACATGAGTGTCATTCTGTAAAAACGACATTTTTTTGGTCGGGGGTGAAGTGGATTTTTAGCTGTGAGGCTGGTAAGCATCGTCGTCTATTGATTTCCGAAATGATGGAGTTATTTAGTAATAAAAATAAAATAACATGAAAAGAAAGGATTGGGCTTAGAAGAAAAACGGATCCGGATTGATTTTATTTCTATGTAAATCTCCGGTAATTTAATAAAAAACTGGATGTGTTTTCTTTTTTCTAGACTGTCCCTTAGAAACCAGGCATTTTTTTTTGTCAACAACATTGTTTAATTATAAATAATTTTCTTTCCGAAAAGAAAAGTCCCAGATTTTTGGGACATGATTTTCGAAATTTAATATATATATATATATATATATATATATATATATAATTATTTCTAGAATGATCATTATTAAAGAAAGAATAATTGTTTATTTTTGATTTTGAAAAGATGAAACTATTTTTGCGGAGAATAATATTTTTATTGATTAAAAAAATAAATTTTATTTATATTTCTGTATATTAAAATAATCAGTTTTGTTTTTAAATTCGATTTTTTTCTTTTATTTTTTTATGTTTTAAAAAAAATCGCTGCTTATTGCAAAAAAAAACAACAAATTTATTATTTTTTACTGACGCGAAAAAAAGAGTAAAACTGCGTAATTATTGGCTTTTTCTTCCATTTAATCACAAAATATATAAATTATAAAAAGAAAATTAAATAATATTTTATTTGAAAAGAGTGAAGATCATTGAATAATTGCAAATGACATGTTTTTATGAATGTTTTTTTGCTTTTTTTGTTAGAAAGAGAATTTTTTTTTTCTTGTTTAGGTTATTTTAAAAATGTTTAGTTTATTTAGTTCTGTGATTTAATAAGAATGAGAAAATTAAAGGAAAAAATATCATCGAAATGAAATAGTTTTTAAAACGGTAAAAATTAATAAAAATGAAAAAGACTTGTTGACCATTTTTGTCTTGAAAACAAAAAAAAAGGTTGAACGAAAAAATACCATAAATTTAAAAAATGAATGAAAAAAAATCTCAGGTGAAATATATTTTTAATTTATTTAAACAATTGTTTCATAAAACTGATTTTTAAATTGTTATCTTTTTATTTTTCGTAAATCAATTTTTACCTTTTTTTTTATCATTGAAAAATTGGCAGACGACATTTTCCATTGAGATGTGAAGCTGTTTTTTTTTTTTTATATATATATTTTAAAATAAATAAAAATAATTAAAAATTGATTAAATATTCTCTTAAACAAGTTATATTTATTGGTTGTATGAATTATTCTTTCATAATTATTGTTTAAAAGACTTTTTTTTTTGTTACTCTTTTTTTTTTATCTCGTCAGATTTCAAACTCAGCATCGACATTGAATTAAAATTTAAAAAAGCCTTTGGTTTCGTCTTTAAAAAATTTTCCTTTTTTAAAATCAAATTTTCTTTTTTGTTGAGATAATTCATAATATATTTATTTATAAAATATATAAATATTTTATATAAAAATAATACATTTTTTAAATGTTTTAAAAAATTAAAATACAGTGTTTTCTTATTACAAAAGAAAAAATTGTTTTACTTTTTTTTTTTAGTTTTTTTGTTTGTAATATTTATTTGAAAAAAACAATAAACATTGTTTTTTTAAAAGCCACCAAAAGTGTTTACTTTAAAAACGTTAATAATTTTCTAGTCTTAAATTCTTAATTATGCAAAAAAATAAAAAATAAAAAAATAAAGGTTTGAGGGGAAATTAAAAAAAAAAACTTTTTCTCTTCTCTTTAAAAAAAATTTCCAAAAGGAAATGTTTTGTTTGTCAAGATGATTTTTTTTATTTCAGGAAAAAAAGAAGTCTTTTTTTTTTTTTTTTTACGATAAATCACTAAGTTAGTTCTTTATATTTTCGGCAACTATTTCTGAAAAAAGTTCACTGATTTGCCTTGTAGATGAGAATTCCGTCTGCGTCGTAGGTCGGTGTTCGAGCCCAGGCAAAAGTCAGGATTTCGAATGCGGATTTTTCAGGCTAGCAAGATCTCAATTAAAAGATTCATCTAATCCCTGTTTCTCCTTATTTGACTTTGTGTCGTACATAAAGAGTATTTTTGTTGAGTAAACGTAAAACAAATTTCTTGAAGGAATGAAACGTTATAATATCATTATTTTTATTTTTATTTTTTCCTTAATTTTTAAAGGTCGTAGAATGATAAAATGATTTTAAAAAAGCAACAAAACGAAAAATATTAAATTGAAATTTATATTTTCATTTTTTGTTCATAAAAACGTAATTCATAAATAAATCCTCATTTGGGAGCCTGACAAGTTTTCTGTTTTCGGAATAAGAAAGGTGAAAATTATTTTATTTGGTATTTTCTTTGTCTTGACCTGTTTCTAGAGTTTCATTATTATTTTTTTAAATGAAAAATCTTTGCTTTTTATTTATTTTCAATTATTTCTTTTTTCTTTTAATTTTATTAATAATGATGATCATTTAAACGTTTGACACAGAAGAACATTTTTGATGCAAACGAGGTGGCAGGATGTTTGAGTTCATCTCTCCTCCTCATCAATTTGCAGAGGCGGCAAGGAAGGTCGCCAAACAGGATATTTTTTTTCTTGCTTTTTTTATTTGGGTAGGGGTGAACTCTTGCCAATAAAATATTTTCTTGTTTTGGCAGCATACACCCTTGCTATTCTTTGCCTTATTGCATTTATTATGCTTGCAAATTTCCACTTTTATTTTCCTTGTTTTTTTTTTTTTCCTACCCAACTTACAAAACAGAAACCCTACTTGGGTTCATTTTTATTAAAACTGAATAACACCTTTAAAATAAATGAATATGGTAAAGTTTGCTTTCTGGAAAAGTTTGTTTCAGCAGACATTTCATGATATATATTCAAAAAAAAATGTAACGATTAAAAAAAAAATTAGAAGAATCCTGTCAAAAAGTGGATTGACATTTGCCAGCCAGATCCGGGAGAATGCTGTTGAAATAAAATCCAAATTAAGATAAAAGATTTACGGACATCGTAAGAAGAAATAGGTCACAAGGTATGAAAAGAGAATTTTCAATCAATCAGGTTTGAGTAACAAAAAAACAAAACAAAAACAAAAACAAAAAAAACTAGTCTAGTATGGCACAAGATCACTCCAGTGAAATGTTGAGTGCAACTAAAACTGATTAGATGAATAATAAGCTGCAGGACTAAAAATCTAAAAATATTTTTGCATGATTTTTTTTAGTCCATTTCTCTGGCAAAAACTTTATTTGTTATTTACAGAATATGAGATTTATGACCCAATTTGATCTTCATTACCTAAAGGATATGAATTTGCATTCATGCAATTCCATTCTTTAAATTTGATCTTCCATTGTTGGAGATTTCAAAAGAAAAGTGTTCAATACTATTGAACTTTTGATTTGTATGTTCTTTTCCCCGATGTCTTTGTGACAGTAAGTCTCATGAATTTCATATTGGAAAACTCTGTCCTAGAATTATTCTTCCTAACTTGATCAGAGAGTATCTCACGTTGATGACTTTGGACACAAAGGGGGAAAAATAGGAATCACTAGATTGAATAGATTATGGTGAAAGCACATTGAAACATTGGTTCTCATTTGAACCCTGAAGTTAAGCAGTGTTGAGCCCAGTCAGTACTTAGATAGGGGAGGGGGGGAACTTGGGAACATCAGATACTTTAAGCAACCTGTTACAATCCAAGATATTTTTTGACTTTAAATAACCTACAAAGGGATGATAAGCCATAGAAAACAAACCAATCACTAGATTAAATAAATATTTTTTAATTTTTTTTCTTTATTATGGCTATCTTCCTACTAATTTGGTTTAGCTTGAAATTTTGAAAACATTTGTATCAAAGATGGCTGAAAATATTACCTGATATGGTTATGAAAGTTCATCTGGTTTATATATTTATTTACTTGTTCTACTTTTCACCAGTTGAGGATTGCTAGAATTGTACCGATTTCTAGAATATTAAACTACAAGCTATAAATATTTCTCTTATCTCAGGATTAATATTTCTTGTAAGTTTTATATTGTAGAGAAAGAGAGACATTTTCAAATTTGTCTTAAGTTCTGAGATGAAGGATTGTCCTTATTCCATAAATTATCAGGGTTAATATCCAGAGATCTTTGTTGCGTTGGTCAGTGACGTCTTTGGCGGCCATCTTTATGCCTCTGGCTTGATTTTATATCATTCCATTTGTAACAATTCAAGTGATAATATTTTGACATATGAAGTGAACAAAAAGGATTACTGGATATGATATATATCTGAAGAACACTACTGAACATATAAGAAACCTGTTGAAACAATCCTAGTCTTATGAAATAATTAATTGCTATACTTCCCAAGGTTTAAAAGGGATTTTTTTGTATATTCAGTATATCTATGACAAACCAAATGCATTGTAGACTATAATTAACTGTAGTATTACAGTGTAAGACATATTTTTTATGAATCTATACCGTAATGATTATCCATTAACTAACAAATCAATGGTAATTAATAACCACATGTATGACTCTAATTTCTCTTGCTAACAGACATGTATGACTGAAAATGGTGAGTGGTATTGAAGGTTACAGCAAAGGGGATATACAAGTTTAACTCCTGTTCATTAAAGAACCAATATGAAGAAAAATTTTCTTCCAATTATTGAAAAAGATAATGTGAGAAAATAAATTTATAATTTCTGTTGAAACTTTACGTAATATTTTTCAACACAAGCAAAGGTTCTTAAGTAATTACGCAAGAGAAAATATTAAAAATCACATGCAAAGTCAAATATTTAGGGAAATTCCTTTTGAGAGTAATGTATGAATTATTTAAAAATCAAATATTTGAATGCATTCCATAAAAATTCTTTGATGCGAAGAAAATTCAGGTGTTGCTTATAGTACAGATAAATTATGACAAAATTTAAAGTTATAAGCAATGTCTTTTTCATTTGCTGTGTCCACTCAGGATGTACGTGAACATGGCTCTTCACAATTTCTTGTCCTTTATAAATTTTGTCTTTTCGTTATTTCTCTCAAACACTGTTCTGCCACCCATTTAGTCAAGCTTACTAATCTATTCAGTCCATCGTATCCTCAGCATCCTTCTGTAGAACCACATTTCTGTTGCTTCTAGTCTCAGTCTCTTCTTCATTTTTGAGGATATTGTCCTGCATTCACTGCCATATAGGAGGACAGATATCACATAACAGTTCAGTACTCTTTTCTTTGGAATGTATCTTTCATTATTCAAATGCGCTTTCGGATTTCAGTATCGCACTTTCTGTCCTCTGTTCAAACACTTTCCAGATATTTAAATTTTTTTACTTATTTGATTTTGTTATAAGCCATGTAAAGAACTAATACAGATTTTTTTTGTTGTTCTTGGCTGGATTAAATTTAGTGAAATATGTAGTTATGGGTGTATGCAGTGAATGTAGAAAAAATCAATCAAGTCTTTAAATATAGTTTTTATATTCAGTGGAAGGTGTTTTCTTGTCTCATTGATCAATGAAAGTGAAAAATGACAGGTTTAGGTTTGCTGGTATCCATTTGTTGAAAGTAATTAACTTGGTGCAGTTCTTTTAAAGAGCAATGTAAAATAGTTTTATTTAAAACTAACTTAAAAGCCACACACTATGCAGACTTTTAAGCTAGCTCCTGTGGAAAGCTAATTGAGCCTTTGGCCTAAAATTAAAGGGATTTCTGGTCCAACTTAAAAAAAACAGTAATCATAATTTTGAAGAAGTAACTTTGAATACCTCAATTCACTCGATGGAACTTCAAATCCTTACTTTAACTCTAATTTGGGCTATAAATATTTTTTCCGACAAAAAACTGATTTGGGCAGAAGCTCCAGTTTTGGTCGATGTTCCATTTCAGGCCCAAAACTGAGTTCTTCAAATTGCAAACTCCATGAAACTTCAACTGAGTTTAGTTCTCCAAATCACAAACTTTGCAGAACTTCAAAACCTCATGTCACGCCCACTTTCATTTTGATTCCTTGGCATTTTGAAGAAATAAAATTGATTTCCTTGATTCACAAAATTATTTTAAACTAAATTTAAAGCAAAATCTTTTAAATTCACAAAGTTTTTGTGTTACTTTGAACTTAATATAAATTAAAAAAATTTTAAATCACTAATTTTTTTCAGCTATTTTAAAATTTGAATTTCTAATTGTTCCCTCGTCATCCGAACACAAATCTCAATGCTGGATGTTCAAGCACCAGATGAAAGGTAGATTTTCAATCCTGGCATCATCCTGATTCCAAAAAGTTATAATATGTCTATGTAGGGCATGTGTGGTTAGAGTTAGAAGGGTTTCAGATACATGGACACACAGACAGAATTTGCCATTTATTTATTTAGAAGAAGGTAGATTTTAAGTAATTTGTGGAAATAAATTATGCAAACAAAATGCTTGAAATTTGACACAGTCTTGTCTCATCATTAGTTCTCATGAATATAAGAATTTGAAAGTTCTTGGTTTTATGGTTAAAAAGTCATTTCCAAAAATGAATTAACATTTTGACTGAAATTATTGGCTGCAATATATATATTTTATGAGAATTTTGCAGAACAAAGTTTTGGGCAGCTTTGATTCTTGATAAAATTCAAAGAAGAATCTGAAATGGTATTGGTCCTGACCTTGCATCTTGGCTTCAGTCACTTTTATACCACAGTTTCATACCTTCCCTCTGCCTTTTCTATAAATACTTTCATGGTAATTGTTCTGATGATCTTTCTGCTATGATGCCTAGACTTTAAGCATAGTACTAGAATGGTGACAAAGTCTCATCATTTTGCAGTTGAAATGGCTAGATGTAACCATAATCTCTGTACTAAGTTTCTTCTATCACACTTGTTGCTTGTGGAACTCTCTTCCGGCTTCTTGCTTTCCAGTCAAGTTTATTTTATTTTATTGGCCATCATTAGGCATGCAAAGCACTTAATTTGTGTAATTTTTTTTTTGTATGTGATTAGAATAGATTTTACATATGTTTTTAAATTTGGTTTGTGTTCATGTTAACTTCAAACATTTGTTTGAACTATTTTAATTGTGGGTTCTTTTTTTACCACAACAAATCCTACATGTTTTCAGTATTTAAAAGATAGTTAATTTTTTGTTAGCTTCAAAAATTTTCATGCAATGTCAATCATTATCTTCTGTCCTCTTAAATCTTGTTCTTTTATTGTCCTCTCTCCTTAATAGTAGTTTCTTTTTTATATTCTCTAACACTCAGTAACCCCTTGCGTCCTAGTGGCTTTATTGCCTTTGATCTTCAAAAATGTAAATGAAATGTCAGTCATTTTCTTCTATCTTCTTAATTCTTTTTCTTTTATTGTCCTCTCTCCTTAATAGTAGTTTTTCTCATATTTTCTAACACTCATTAACCCCTTACACCCTAGTGGCTTTATTATTTTGTTTTGGGGGAAATGATTAAAAAAAAAAAGAAGTTTAAATCCATATTAGAAATTCTTATAGAAATCTTAATTATTCTGTTTGTGTGAAAATCCTACTAGCCTTGGATATTTAAATTTTTATTGAAGTTTTTCTATAATATTACTTAAAATGAAACATGAATTACTTTTTCAGGGAGAAATTTCTCATATTCCTTTGCTTATTTCAAAAGTGGCAATGTGTAAGAACTTTCAATATAAAACTTTTTGAAGAAAAAATGCTGAAGAAAAAGCAATAGAAATGATTTGGAAATTGAAAAAAAATATTATGCCAAATTCAGAAATATTGTGTTGTCACATAATTTTGCTTGTTTTTTCCCATTTATTTTAAATCCTATTATTCATGCACAATTTTAACAAATCCGTCAATAATATAAAACAATAAACAAAAGTTGTAGAGTTACAAAAAACTTAAAATATTTTACATGAAAATTCAAATAACATTGGAAAAAATGAACAGATTTATTATCTAACAATTCAATAGTAAAAAAAAAAAAAATCTTTTATTTGTTTTAATGTAAAAAATGTTAGGAATGGAATCATAAAAATGATACTTATAAACTGCAGGTGGTATTTTTTTTTTTTTTTAAGAAAATTCTTGTAAACTAGGGTAGGGAGGGTATTTTAGTTTTAAAGATGAGCAACTGCTATATGATCAGGAATATAGAATATGCATTGACATATCTCCTGAAATGTTAAGTCTATCATTAGTAGGTTGAAAATAGTCAAAGAAACTAACCTAAGCATCTCCTCCTTCATTTTAAGCAATTATAATATAATAAAGCGATATAAGTGTGAGGTTCTTAAATATAATGCAAAGAAAATTGTTACAATCACATGTTGGGAAATATAGGCCATTAGGTGAAGCCTGAAGTTTGCTTAAAATACATATGTATAATTGTAGATGAATATAAAATGATTTTCCTTTGAGAACTTAAGAAGAGAGTGTTGGTTCTGTTATTGTTAGGAATGAAAATTGATTAATCAAACCAAAAGAGAAAGATTGGCAAATTGTGAGATTTTAATGTTTATTTCATACTAGATGGATATGAAACTAGATACAAACTTTTTAACTGAAGAATTAAAGCAGCAAAATATTGGCCAACCTGAAAAGTTTCTGTTTTGATCATTAGAGGGTGTGAGGTATGTTTCGTTTTATGTTCATTAAAGAAAGAGTCTGGCATTGAAGATTGAAGAATATGAGCAAAGTTTTTGTCAAATTGTTCTAAAGTTAAGAATGCAAATGCAAGATTAACCATGTCAATAGTGGTTTGCAAAGGCTTGCATCATGGATTTCTTGTTGAATGACATTCTGTCATTGAATAAACAAAATGAGATTGATAGCAATCAAGACATTAAATGAAAATAAACAATAACATGGCAGATATAGCCAACATACTCCAAATATCCAAATGTTGAAAATCCTTTGCACCTACTTGAATAGTTTTAGTCACTTTGATGTGTGCCTTCCATTTAAGTGAAACCAAAAGAAAAAACTACTGGAACATATTTAAATATTCCATTTTTTTAAAAAATAAATTGTGATGGGTGATGAAAAGATAGAATAATAAGGAATGCAAGAACTGATGGGGCAAATAAAATGAACCTCCACTTTATATATCAAAGAAATATTATGTATGTAATCGTATTGGATGGGAGTTCTTTACTATGAGTTGCTTTTAATAAACCAAAGCCAAGTTCTGCTCTTCAATTTGAAGGCAGCAATTCACAAATTGCATCTGTCTTGAATTAATTTATAGAAAAGGTGTAATATTGTATAAGGATAATTCTAAATTACATCTTTCTTTGGTGACCAGGAAGAAATTGTTGGAGGTGAGTTGAAGAATTTTCATTCATCTGCCATACTGCATCTTTGGATTACCATTTATTCCAGTCTTTAAAGAAAGAATTCTCTTAATGGAAGATGTTTTTAATTTCCTGAAAGGCAGCAAAAGACCTCTAGGGCAGTTCCTTATGGAGAAAGATGAAGAATTCTGGGAAGATGAAACTATGAAGTTGCCTGTAAGATGGCAAAATTTAGAGGAATAAAATGGGAGATAGGTTGTTTAATAAAGTTAATATTAGAAATCTAAAAACAAAGCCAAAAAAACTCTTAATAAATTGAATGAACTGTTTTTAATTATCCAATAGCATATTGTAGAAATGGACCAGCTCTAATCTCTGTTTTGTTCTATGTTTGTGTATGTGTGAAGTCTTCAAAAAAAAACAAACTTGAATTTATTTAAGACAAAAGTAAAAAATATAATGTCCACTTTTTGTAATAGTTGATATTCATAATATTAACCATAACAAAAGTGATGTAAACTTTTTGATTTATGTTAAGCTATATTTCTTTTTCTCTCGCTCATGTAGCTCTTTTACTAATTTGATATTAATATAAAACATTTCCAAAATATTTTTCTTTTGAAGATTAAAATTTGTAAGTAAAACTATGATAATGAAGATCTCTTCAGCATCACACTTTTTCCTTGTACTTGCAGAGCTAATTAATAATTTCTTTGGTATACAACTATGTGATTAATATGACAGATTTCAGTTCAAGTTGATAAAATTTAAACCCAAGATATTATTTAACAACTACAAATAGATATATATATATATAGCTACCATAGAATTATTTTTGTGTTAATTTTCTTAGACTAAAGCCTTGTGAGAAAAATGATGGAAAAGAGAAATAATAAGTTGTTATCATTCTTAAAAGAAATTCATAGGTAACAATAGGGTTTTATGAAACAAACTTTTGAGAAGATAACAAACCTGACCCAACCAGTTATTAGGGAGGAAATATTCTGGTTATCTGAATATTAATATAATCAGCAGAAAAGTTGTAGATTTAAAAAAAAGAAAGAAAAACCCCTTGAAATGACATTCTTTTTGGGCTTAGCTACCAAGTACCAGAATTAAATAATACATGACATAATTTTCAGTATAATGCACATTTCTTTGGTCTTTTTTTTTTTTTATATATTGTCTTTATAATATTAACTCAATATAAATAGCAACATAGATTTTTAAAAATATAATGAATTTGTGTTTAATTATTGGCTGTTTTTCAGCCAATTAATATTTAGTTATCGTGCAAGCTTGAGTAATATAGCCTAATAAAAGTGTTGTGACTGAAATATATAATGTAAGTATTGTCCTGGATAAAAAAAAATATTGACCTCGATGTTGCTTGGTGATTTTATTGATTTTCTTTTTTTACATTTAATGAGCAATCAATCATAATTGACACACTTTCCTCAGGATTTGTTTGTGAAACTGAACTCAATAAGCATGCATATTATAGTATTGGCAACATTAGAGAAAATGAAATATAAATTATGGCTGATGAGTTTGAAGTTGTCAATATGCCTCTCATGTTTTTCAAAAGCTGCTATAAATATTGAGAGGTGATTGTTAACTTGCAATACTTTAGCTTTATTTTCATCAATATTCCAACTTGGCTATAATAGATCTGTGATTAAGGAGATTTTTGTTGATGTTTTCTGTGCAGTTTTTGTTAAGTATTGCCATTCTCGGCAACAGTTTGTACTTACTGCCAGGTGGTTGTTATTTATAATTACCAGTATTGTGTCTTTTGAAAAATTAATTTTTGTTCAAAATTTGTCTTTAACCAGAGCATTTGTAAGAAATGAATTGATATTTAAATTTTTCAGAATTGATATTTTTCTTTTTATGTTGTTTAGATCACTGAACAAAATGTTTTTCTAGCATGTGCAGCAATTGTATGCATAATAACCAAATTATTTAGTAATATGAAGATAATAATGAAAGCCTTTTAAGAAGAAAAAAAAGTCAGTCATTCTGGTTTCCCCAACTGAGGACCTTTTTACTTATCATAATAGAAGCATGCCATTTTACAGTGGAATACCCACCATTTTTCTTTTAACAGTCACATAATCATTGCAGGGAGTGGAAGGGCACCTTGGTGTGGAGTAATGGTTATCAAGCTTGTCTTGCTAAAACAATTATGACTGAATAGTGAGTTCGACCCTCACTGGGTAGCTCATACTTTCGACCTTGTGTCACATCTAAGCTACGCTTAGAAAATCACCATTACAGGGAGTGTAAGTAAATATCATCTATGTAGTGAATTTTTTTTTTCTTTTCAAATGTTAAGAAACAAAATACAAAAATAGAGGCTCTGGATATTATCATCAGGAAAAGTTCAGTTTCAGATTTTTATGTCTGTTGTTACAGATTTTAGAATTAGAGCTGTTTTTAAATCTAGAACTTAATGTGTTAGATAAAAAAAAAAAAGAAGTAAAGCATTGTTTCTTTTTTGCCTGAATTTGGAATGGACAGATCTGCAATAAGATTAATGATGAAGACTGTGTAGTTTTACACTTCCAAAGTTGTTTAATCTGTAAAAGTTCATATTATCATTTCCATGGTGTGAGAAACAACAGTCAGTTTGCCAGTACTTTTATTAATTAACACCTGTTCTTTCTCTTACTGTTGGATAATTTTTTTCTATTGTGTATTGTCAATGAATAGTCTCTTTAATATTAATTCTTATTAAATCTTACTTATATTTTTGGCCATTTATTAGACATAAATGAGGTGAAGTTTGTGTTTACTTTTAAATTGCAAATATAAAAAAAGAAAACAATTAAGTGCAATAATTGTACTACAAAATATGCACATCCCAATTGAGAGAGTTTTGGGAAAAATCATTTTAGTTGTAAGTTTCATTTTATCAAGTGTTGCTTGTGATGAAAAATACTATCCATATTTTCTTCTTTGTCCCTCAGTTGCATTGGAAAAGCCAAAGTCCACTGATAATTCTTTTCTTTCGATTAGTACTATGTAGTTTTTAAATAGGTTTTAGTGATAAACAATTTCCTAGCTGCTATCATCAATTCTAATTAATTCACTCCAACCTGTTCTGCATAAATGTACTTAAGCAGTTATCTTTTTATCATTAATGTCTATAAAAGTTTGTTTTTTTTCTGAAGAAAAAATGCACAATGATATGTATTTTTTCTTTTTAATTATTCATTTTTATCAATACTGTCTCTCATTGTAACACACTGCTTTGAAGATTTATCTCACTATTATTATTATTATTATAGAAAGAGACTTTTAGAATTCTCTTTTATTTCTTACTTAGTTACATTTCTGCTAAAAAACAAAACCAGTTTGTTAAATGATGTGGCAATAAAATCATATTTTATAAAATATTGTATACTTTAAATTCTTCTCAAGATTTGATAGGGTTTCTAATTATATATTCCTCTTATTTTTGATCATGTCTACTTTGGTACACTAGGAATTGTTTTAAACATATATTGTCTCTGATTGCTTGTGCATATATGGCTTAATTTTCATTTTACTCAATTTCTGGAATGAATGCTTTCCCAACATTTGATGTTTGCTTCTGAATTGTAAGAAAGGAGATAAATGAATGTCTAAACTTATTTAAAATATATTAAATTTTGGTACAAGACAAAAAAAAAGACATGATTCTTGTCAGACATATGACTTGCATAGTTATGAGGAGCCAATTTATTTTGACCTTGATTCATTTTTTCTTTTTTAGTTGAGAGATGAATAGCAACTACTGGCAGGTATTTGCCGTAAATTAGGAGGGGAAAAGATAAGCCATTACGTGAATGATAACCCAGGATACTTTCAATGTCTCTCCTTTCCTGGCTTCTCCCTTGTTGGCCCATTTATGTCAAGTGGATATTTCTTTCACCAATTTTTATATCCAAACTTACATTTTCGAGCCTAGAATGAAAATCAAACCTCTCTCCAATGACATGTTAACCATTTCTCTATGATCAGATGTTAATCTAAAGAAGTTTATATTTCAACTGTCCTCAGCATTGACTTTCATTTACTTCAATTATGTTTCATTTGTTAGAGTTTTGCACTCATCTCTATTGACAGTGGGATTCTAGTTCAAGGCTGGATTCCTGAAATATTCACTGGCAACTTATTACATTAGTTGTAGATACAGGAACTGTTTTTTTTTTCCATGTTCATTAAATTCAATTTTAGCATTTTTGACTTCCTTATACAAAATAATGACATGGAGAATAGAATTACTGAACACAATTTAAGCTCTGGTTGGAAAAGTTTGCATTCACTTCACACCAATGCCCTTGGGAGAGGAATGATTTTGTTTAATTATAAGTAAATATCAAGGGAGTTGGAACCCTTTAAGGTAGTCTAACTTGGACATTGGGTTAATAACCTGATTGTATAATAAAATTCTTGGGGTGGTTACATCCTTATATTCTATAAAAGAGTCTACAGAAAGAAGACAGAATGAATGAACGCTGCTACAACAACAACAAATAGAAATAGAAATATCTGCTCAAGTGAATTCACATTTGAAATGTGTTAGAAATAAAATATACCTTAACAGTTAGTGTGACTAATTTATGAATAAAAAATACTCTCTGATAACAGTGTGGGAGTTTGTAACAGAGATTCTAATCAGTTAAGATATATCAACTTTCAAAATATTGCTATTAAATTTTTCTGTTGCTATAACAACTGTAATTTACTCTGGTGTCATTGTCTAAGATAATTTATTTTTTTATTAGAAATAAATCGAATTTAATTTCCTGGTTAAGCATGTTAATTCTTATGAGAACATCTCTGAATTGAAAACCAATCTTGTTAAAATAGAAAGGCATATTGCTACTTTAATAGACTAGAAATAGTGCATATTACTTGCTTGGCAAAGGTGAATGGTGCAATATTATTAAAAACCCTGCAAGTACTTCTTGCTGTTAACACAATGCTGGTGTCCCAGATTGAAAATGCATGAGCTGATCAGTAATTCTTTTCTTTTGAGAAAATATTACAATAATCAATATTGTTTGGGGATATTTGCTATTCTTGTCTCTCTAAATCCATTAGCTTAGTTGGTGTGTTGTTTTGTAGACTTAGTTTTTGAATTGCATTCTTTTGTGCTCATCTGCTTTTTTTTTTTTTTAATATTTAAATTTCCACTTTGTTCTATTTTGAAATCACAATATTACATTTGTCAGTCTGTCTACAAAATATGATGGCTTTTATGATCTTTTCCTCAAAAATCAATTTCTAAGAGTTTATTTCTTATAATATCTCTTTGGATTTGTGCAATACCAAATTTATTTGTGTTGCTTGTCTAATGATAAAATTTGTATTATTTTCAAGAACAGCCTCATATCTTGCAGAATATGTACAGTGAGTTCACATTATTTAGAATAATTCTGTAACATTGACTTGTTAATTGTGTGTGTGTTAAGAATGACTTATCTGAATCATCAGTGGTAGTTTGAAATCACTTCCTTTTACTGATATTAACATGAATATTTGCTGTTTATGAAATATTATGTTTAGCACTCTTATTATTGACCCTTATAAACTATTACAATATTTTATCATGTTTATGATAAATAAATAATTTTACAAGGTTCAAGATATTTCTTAATGGCAAAATAATTAATGTTTATTTATAGAAAGGAATGTTAAATAAATTATTATATGTAATTTATATTGTATCATAGTATTGATACAGTCTATATTTCTGAGATAAGTTATTATGTACACTATTTACATTATTTGGACTATTGTCCTCATCTTTGTTGCCATATTTATTATGTTTCGGCCATTGTACGCTCCAGCCTTCTTCTGGTGGTTGGAATGTCAAACTGAACCCTTACTGGGGTAGACTGTTCTAGTTCCACGTGCCATGTTTAATGGATGTCAGTTATCAGTTATCTCCTGTTAATTCCCCTCCCCAAGTTCTCCACCACCTTAACCAGGTACTGAACTCACACTCTTTGGGTCCTGTCATTGGATCTTACTAACGCCTTTATCCACTGTGCCACATGTCCTTGAGGACATCTGTGTATGAATTTCTGAGCATTAAAGGGTTATAAACCTAATGTCTTCAGCAACAATTTTTTTACTAGTGCTCATACTGCAATTTTTGCTGTTATCATTCCATGTTTTTACCAGAGCTCATATTGCAATTTTTGTTGTTATTATTGCTTTTCTCTGGTATTCTTTATTACTTGTTCCCATATTGTATTCATTTCTATGCTTGGTCAGCTCAGGAGATTTTCGTGGCCTAGCATATGTGCTGATTCTTTAAGCTTATGAATTTTCCAATGGTGTTCTTTGTCTATGATATCAACCTGATCCCACAGAGGGCGGTGATCTCCCTTTTCTCTCCATATGTGGTCAGCCACGCCTGGTTTTTCCACTTGCCCTTGTGTTACACCTTTCTGGTGTTCTTGAAGCCTTACTTTAAGGGAGTGGCCTGTCTCCCTCTTATATATCTTTTGGACATGTGGCACGGTGGATAAAGGCGTTAGTTATATCCAGTGACAGGACCCAAATAGTGTGAGTTCAATACCTGGTTAAGGCGGTGGAGAACTTGGAGAGGGAATTAATCAGGAGATAACTGATAATTTTGACATCCATTAGACATGGCATGTGGAACTAGAACAGTCTACCCCACTGAGTGAAATAAAGGGTTCAGTTTGACATTCCAACCACCTGAAGAAGGCAGGAGTATACAATGTCCGAAACATAATAAATATGGTGACAAAGATGAGGACAATAGTCCAAATAATGTAAATAGTGAGCATTGATACTTGATACAATTGATTTTCATGGTACTTTACTAACAATGTGAACATATATATTGAATGGGAATCATTACAATGAGTGTCAGTTTGGTATTATTAAGTCTACTAAAAAGAATTATGCTTAGATTTTTCAAGAACTCAAAATTATGGTTCATGTATAGATAACACCTAAGTAAAATTTGCTTATTTTTATTTGACTTAATCAGCTGTAATTGATAATCGGTTTCAGTAATTACCATGACTGTTTTTTCTGAATGCTTCTCTTTTAGATTTTCTCCATTGAGAAGACATCACAAATTGTTACGCATTTTCCCAGCATGGGTAGAAGGACCACAAGTGTTCATCCCAAATTATATAGAAAGACAGTTTTAATCAGTGAGTATTCCACTGGTAAAATTTTTAATTATTTTCAAATTATATTTTTTCTTTAAGACTTGTCAAATTTACTACTATTCTTGAATTCTTATGCCTAATCCATGTCTTGGAACAAAAAAATATTAAGAGGAACACCTACACAAAAAAATTATAGTTTAAATTTTTATGATTTACTTGATCTTTTTTGATATTATTCGCCTAAATTATGCAGGCACAAATTTGAATGAATTTTCTGAAGAATACCATTGAACTAGTTTATTGTTTACCATCATGTTGACTTGGAGTCCAAAATGTCTTGTAATCTTGAATGTTTTAGTTACATGAACATAGATTAAAGTAATAATAGTTTTCCAATGTTGCGTGTGCCTTGCAAATAACATCAGGATGGAATCCTTAATGTGGCTCCCAATTTAATGGTGAGGCGATCATTTCATTCATGCTTCAATTGTCTCTAAAAAACCTAAATTTGTAACAGTTCTTGTAAACACTTAAAGTTTTCAAGTTCTTGGTCACAATATCGTAATCATATTATTAGTCATGTTTTTAGCAAATAAAATTTGAAGATCTTTAAATTATATTTCCCTGTTATCTATTGATGACCATGCATTTAATCATTATATTCTCCAATATGCTTTTGTGTCTAGTGACTTTAACTTGATGTTAGGTGAATCTTTTTTCTAGAGTGTAGGATTTCTATTTATTTAATTTTTTTTCTTGATTAATATTTTTCATTCAATGTAAAGTTATTTTGCATATTTTGTGAAATTTTCCAAACTTGTTATCAACAATTATATTTCACATTTTGATTATTAATCTTGTTTTTCCTTTCAATATCTTTTTGGAAATGGATGAAAGACGGAAATTGGTTTAATTTTCTTTTAGAGCTTTTTGTCATTTTATTTTAATTTATTTTTAATTTGCGGAAATGGTTTTTTAAGGCTTTTGAAGTTACCATTTCTTAGCAGAATTTTACATTCATTTTAATGATAAGATTTGATTTTCATTTTATTTGTAATATAAAATTATATTTCGACACCAAGGAATAGGTGAGTTGTTAAAACATTTTTTTAGTATTCATTTGCTATATTAGTCTCATTAAATATAATTCAGTTAAAAGAAGTAATTTTCTGAATTTATAACCAGTATAATATATTTTCTGTTTTCGATAGAACCATTTCAGTAATATTGTTATGTCAGATGTAGGAATTATGCACTTCCTCAATATCTGGATGGGTAAAATGTTCCCATTATATATTATGGTACTTATTATCTACATGAGGACATAATTCATATAAAATATTTTTTTTTCACTTTATTAAAACTTATTCATAAGCAGTCCAATCGATTTTTTTTTTTTTTTTTTTTTTTTTTTTTTTATTGCATCTTATCAGATATTCGTTCATAAAACATCTTAAAGGCAATGTAATTTATAATATTTTCAAGTACCAAATATTTCAGCCTATTCATATTTATTTTTGCTTGGGAGTTTTATTATAATAAGGTCTTAGTATTTATCTTAAATTCAGTCAGGACATTGTATTTTTGAAAATAAAATTGGTTTAGAAAGAAAAGATGTTAACCTCCATCCATCCATTTTAAACTGTTACCCACAATAATTCAATATAGGAAGTTTTGTCTACTGCTATTTCCATGTACAGTACTTTTTGTAGAGCATTTCATTAAGCCAAAGAGGAAAGTTCTGCTTTTGGGTGGCAGGTTTCAAATTTTTTAAATAATTTTTTTAGAATTGTAAATAGAAGAAGGATAATACATTTATTTTCTTTTATTTTCTTTTTACTCATATTGTTTTTCACTTTGTTCATAATGTTCATAAAATTCACTGTGCTGTTTAATTTTTGTCCCAGATTGTTGTTTGGAAGGACCTGATTTGCAGTACCACCACCATCTCTAATTGGTCAGTCCTTAGATTGTAGGGTGCTATGGGAGCATGTCACAGCCATCACAGTGTATCACTCAAACACCTGAAGCTCAGCAACAGGGAGTATTTTGAGCGCCTCTTTCAGTCTAGCAGTGGCGAGTTGGTCTGGTCCTGCTCCTACACTAAGTGGGTGCGCGGACTTAAAAACGTGAATGGCTTCAGTGATAAAACAGACTTTTGCAGCAATAGGGACACCCATCGTCGTTATGGCATCCTCGTGAAGCCCGACAACACCGATGGCCAGCACTTTGGTGTTCGGCTACCCTCCATCTTTGAGGCTGTCATATCAACTAAGAATTCGGAGGATGTGGTCATTGACGGACTGAACCCATTTGCTGTTTTCAACACTGACATGACAGTCCGGTGTTGGGACCCGTGGCCTGTCATGTTTAAAGAAGCTAGCATTATCGGCTACCATGACAACCTTGCTGTGCTTCAGCTGAATCCTACACGGGAGGATCTCACTGCCATCTTCTATGTGCTTGATCTCGACCGCCACTTATCGTTGGCCGATTTCAGCATTGCTTACTACCTCCGCCGATGGTATGAGTGCTACATTTCGCCGCTGAAGAAACGCATCTTGCTGCGTCCTGATCATTCGACACGTGTCCTTGTAATACCCGATAACTACTTGCTGCGAAAGATGCGTGTTCACCCTTCCAACAACATCACAATCAGTACCGTATCACCAACATTACGTGCCAAAGTTTTGACGTTCAATGCCCAGGCCGGAGACAACTGCATTATTGTCAGCTGGGGCCGATGTCTTCAAGTGCAACATATTGAATCTGGGGAATCAGTAAGATCAGTGGAAAATCTCTCACTTCCTGCTGGCATTCAACAAATTCGATCGAGTAAATCCGGAGACTTTCTGGCTGTACGTTGTGTCCAACCTGTCCATGCCAAGGAATACAAAGTCAATGTTGTTGGAGTGTTGGATTACAGGAAACTTGAAGTCTTAATGACCATAGATGTCAAGGGTTGCTACTGGCCATTCTCCGAAGTGATCAACCTACAGGTTTTCCCACGTTTCTCTCCAAGTGAAGCATGCATTGCCGTCATGAAAAATCTACCTTATAAGCGACAAGTTTTCACATACAAGTTGCCGGTTGTCCACCTCAATTTACAGTATTTGTGTCGAAGAAGGATTTTACATTTGGTGTCTATGGATGACGTGAAGAAATTGCCACTTCCATGTCGGCTTATAGAGTATCTTCAATGCGTCACAGTAGTATGATGAGGCATTCTTATGTGGCTGTCACATATAACACACCCACAGGTCAGTCACAGGGCAACTTTACATTACTTTTTCAATTTTATTATATATATATATATACTTTGTTGTGTAAATAATATACTTTTATTATTCTCAATAATTTTTTTGATTTAAAATTATTGACATTTTACCTATCAATGGTGGATTGTTAAATATAGGATATATTTTGTGATGAGAAAAAATTATAGAAGTGATATTTTTTGAATTTTTGTAATGTAAGCAGAAAATGAAAATGGATTTTAGGACAAAAACTGAAGAAAAGGAGCAAGTTTGCTCATGCATTTAACATTTTTTACAGACATTAATCTTCAAATTGGTGTTTGTTTTTGTTTTCACAACATTTTGATCAGTGAATTTTCTTGTATTGCTGATTATTTTACCCAATTGATTCCTGCCTTCATGTAGACATGATATTCTGGCCAAATTGATATAAACTCTTTTAATGCCTTTCTTTACTTGCAGTTGGAAAATGCTTATTTTGTCCCTCATTTTGTGTTTGCATTTCCTCTGAGATTGTAGAAGAATTAGTTACAAATTTTTTTAAAAGAATAATTTTATAAATGAACGATTTGGAAAATTTCCCTTTTAAAATACAGTAATGTCCATTGTTTAAATTTGCATACGTACGTTTTCACAGTTTGTGTAGAATTCCATATATTCCTTGTCAAATTTTGATGCTGATTTATCTTATAAATCTATATCACTTATGGCCATAGAGATAATCATTTGGGTCAATCAATCTGCACCATGTTTTCTGTTGTGATTGGAAATTGCATTGATCAAAAGGTTTTGACAACAGAGACAAGAAAAATTTTGAAGCTGTTGTTAATGACTCACTCACAACCATCAATCATATCCTCTTGCTATAGACACACGCACGATATACAATGTACTTGTTCATAGAACAAATATTTAACTTTGGACAACCAACAGAAAAGGATAGCAAATTTGTACATATTTTGTACATATCTATGTAATCGTTCATTTCCATTACTTATTTTTGTCAATACCCAAATTATTTTTGTCAATACTCAAATTGCATGATGTAAGAACATTTTATGTGTGTTCATTCCAACTTTAGATAAATTGATCACTATTTTCCTACAGTTTCACAGTTAAAACATTTTTACAGAAAAAATATTTTACTATTTTAACATGATCTCAGAATTGAAAATAATTTATTTTTCTATATCAACTATATTAGTCTGATTATAATAATGTTATACTCATGAACTGATTTTACAGAATACCTAAACACACGCACACACACACACACACACACACACACACACACAATATATTTAATTTTCTAAATGCCTATTAAATAATCATTTTAGACAAATTTGGTGATGACTTGTTTAAATGGTTAAATTTAAAGAGGAAATAATCACAAGAGTACAACCTGAATTTGAATCTCAGACGAACAGTTTTCTATGGCCTGCTTATCTTTTAAATTTTTGATATATTTTATATACTGAAAATACTAGTATCAATTATATCCTCTGCTTAAACTTCAAAAAGGCCGGCAGAACAAATATATGATTTAAAATCATATAAATCGGCAAGTGTTGAAGAGAAGAAAGAACATCTGTTTTCTATGCATGTCTTTAGCAACATACTAATTCCATTGTTTCATACTTACCTATGTTCGTCCTTCACATATCTTATTCTGGACTTAGTTCAGCCCTTGTGATCTGCTGTCTAGATATCTGATATTATTAAGTGTTGATAAAGTTTATGAATTTCAACAACAAAACATTGATATTTTTGTAGAGTTGCTTGAAAAACAATTTTTTAAAAACCAAAGATTTTGCTCTTTTCTGTTAATTTTTACAATTTGTTAAATAAATGGCAAAAATCTCTTTTTTGCATATATGAGCCTTAAAACGTGGCCTTTTTTCACAATTGAGAAATTCTATTGAAGAGGGGCTCTATTCTTTTATGCTGTGTTTCACAATAATGGTTAAAGTTGCTATGTACAGTTTCATTCAACTGGTTATAATAAGTAAATTGATAAAGAAACATTTTCCCTGAATTTTGTTTAAGTTGTACAATTACCACCCACCATATTTTTCTCTTTTCTTTTTCTCCCTTTCATTTGCAAAATAGTTATTTTGTATTATAAATTTGAGATGATAAAGCAGAAATTACTTTTGATATTAATCTCACAATTTCTACCTGAATGCATAGAAACTAAATTGTTTCTTATCTCGGATTATTTCTGAACAATTTACACAAGTTCAGTTTACTAAATAAATCTTTTCTGCTGTCAGTTTTGTTCATGCACCTTGCTGACATTTTATAAGTAGAATTAACTTTGGGTCATTTCATTTCAGTCCTGTTTTGAAGACATAAAAATCTTAAATGTTTCTATTTTATGAAAACAGTTGTATGAATTTTTATGTATTTAATAAGTCAGTGTAGCGATATATTTATTTTTTGGGAATGAAAAACATCTTATAACAAAAAAACATTTTTGTGTTTTTAAGCAAGGTATTTAGTCTTTCAGGACATTCTTTACTGACATTGATATTTTTGTATATTCTTTTATGATTTTGACAAAGATATTTTTTATTTTATTTTTTAAATTCATTTTATCCTTAAACAATATGCTCAGCCCTAAAGAATCAGGCATTTTAAAATTACTAAGTTTTTATACTTTGGGCTCTGTTTTTGAAATATTGGCAGTCTAAAAATTTTGCAAATTACTAAATAAAGGAATCTAAAATATTGTACAGAATTTATTTAAAGTGTCCTTTGTAATTAGAAATACAAGTTGATCATCAAACTTTTATTCTTTTCAAAGAATGAGAAGTGAAATAGGAAAAGAATCTATTATCACAGAATTATCATAGTAATTTCTTTATTTATTATCAAATTCTTTAAGAAAACCAAATCTATAGCATTTCCTATTTTTTTTTTTTTTTTTTTTTTTACATTTTATTGATTTTTATTTTAAGAAAGTAATTGTATTCAAAAGTTTCATGTTATAAAGACTTTTATAATTTTGTTATAACGAACTTTGTATAAAACAATATTCTTTTTTGCTTTTAGATTGAAACCGCCTATTCACTTAGCTTCTGGTGATATTACTTTATATATGATTATTTACTCTAGTACGGGTCAAATAATTCTCATCTGTGAGAATTGGTGCAATTTTTGTAAACAGTTTTATATCAAATGTTAAAATATTGGCTTCAAAAATGTAGAATATATTTATAAAGAATTTCTATTTTATAAACAGTAAAATTGAAAATTTGAAGCTTTAACTATATTTTTTATATATTTTCTATTATCCTTGGGTTATCCATGTTTTTAAAAAATAGTGTTATTTTTTTTTATTATTGTCACATTGTTAAATTATTACTAATCTCATTATTGTATGAATTGAAAAATCTGTGGTAAGTATGATTTATCCTATAAAAATGTTACATAAAGTGATTTTTGTTTGTCCAAATGTAAGATTTCTTCTGAAATGACAAATTATCTATAAATACACTGTACATAAAATACCAAAATATTTTGTAAATTTCTTGAATTTTTTTTCACAACATTGTTTATTTTTTAAAACATTTATGAAGATAGCATTATGTAAAAAAATACTGTAAATTTGTTGATATATTAAATTTGTAAAGGAATTTTTGAAAATTTTGCTCTTTAACTATTCTCATATGGTTTTGTATTATTTTGTTCCACATTTTTATGTAAAGAAAACAATGTTTAAGAATATTCTTTCCAAAACTTTATATAAAACCTTTTTCAAAAATTTGTATAAAAATGATATTTATTAATAATGTAATGTTTGCTTAATACTGCATACTCCTGTTTTATGTAATTTGAGTTTTAACATATCTGCTGTAAAAACATTTCAGATTGAGATCAACTCAAAAACCAAAGTATGCATGTATATATGTTATATATACATTCATAAAGTGTGTGTGTGTATATATATATATATATTTACATGTTTATGTTTGATGCATTCTGATTACATTCATTAATTGTGTTGTAATTTGGTATTTTTCCAGATGTCTCCCACGTTCCATTGCTGAATCCGTGTGGCTCTCACTGTCATTGTTGTCAACACGTTGGTGACAGGGGCAACCGTTTACATGTCATTATGTGCTCAAAGGATCTGCACACCTTAGCAGCAGAATGGGAATGTTTGCCTCTGAGGACTTTAAATGTTTGATGATTTGTATTTCTTTTTCTCTTTATTTCTACTTAAAATATCTTTTCTCTTTCTTTTTTTAATTGAATTCACACATTCATTTGCAGTTTCTGTTGTTGCATATGAATATTTGATAGAATAACTTCATAATCTCTTTAGTTTGAAAATCGTCTTTGATACGTTGATAGTTGTCTAATGTGAAAAGGTTCATAAATATGAAAAAAAAAACGACTAAAGGCATAGGTAGCTTCCTTTTGCTCCTTTTTTTTTTTTTTTTTTTTAATAATTGCTTGAGATAAGATTGTAAAAAATTCTAGTTTTACTATCAAATCATAATCTCTGTTAATATTAAAATCATTATTTTTTAAATAATTTAAAGAATTCTCATTTCCAAATTGCTTACTAGGTTGTAGTGGTTCTAAAAGAGGACATTTTAAACTTTGAAATTTCTTTTATCTTGTAAAGAATGTTTTAATTTCATCAAAGCTCCACCTTGCCTTTTGAATTATTTCTATACATAAATCTGCAATCTCATATTTCTTTATGCCTTGGAAACCCCTAAAAAAGGCCTTTAGGATATCACTTGTCTTGACTGTTTTTCCCATTTTTATTCATATTTTGTTTAAAAGTGAAGAAATTACATTAGCTTACACAGATTATTATATTTCAAACACAAAATTAATTTTTGGAGAAAATTAGTTCAGTATATGTTTGTATGAAGGAGCTTTATTAAAATCCTTTACAAAGGCATAAACACCAATTTTTTATAGTTTGAATTGATCATCTCTTTGATGTCATAAAATTAGATGGTAGCTAAGAAGCAAATTGAAATCAGCTGTTGTAATTAGTTAATAATTTCTGATCTTATTGCAGACACTTTAAATTATGATGGACCATTTCTTAGCAAAATTCACTAGACTCCTTTTTAAAACTAAATGTTCATGCTTAAGTGTTGATTGCATTTTGAAAAGTTAGTTTATACTTGCTTACCATTGACTTTGCATTTTTCAATTGTCTGCTTGCATCATGTTAGCTAATTCTAAAAATAATGTTTTCTTTGCAGATGCTGTTAGTATTGAAACAATATTTCATGATTATTTTCTCTTAGGCTTTTCTGCAAATGAACATCTCTTTGTATTCCCTAAATCTATAAATTTGAATTGGGAATTGTTAAACTAATAATGTATAATTGTTCATTTATAAATATAAAGCATATATATTCTGATTGACTTTTGATTTTAGTAGAATTTACATTTAAGATTTGAATTATTGGCTTTCTCATCTATAGTACAGCTCTATGAATGCGAAACAATAATGTTTCAAACTTTGATAAAAAACATGACTGCTGAGGAATAACTTAATTCCTAGAATATTGTGCTATAGAATGTGACATTTATGGCTCCATTTCCATTCAGTGGGTGAATTATAAAATTGGCAGACTTTCACCTTGCTACTTCTTACTACAAACTTTATTTTCTGTATAGTAATCAATGGGATCAAACAAGCTTTTTATAGTTGAAGATATTTAGACAAATTCTTAGAATGTTAAAGTAAACAATTTTGATGGAATTCTGACAAAACTCTCACATAAATATTCTTCTTTTTGCATAATACAAATGGTTCATTACACATTTTCATTCGTTAGGGTCTAACTTTATTCTTTTAAATGGTCACACCTTCTCGATTTATGAAAACCCTGATCCTTTGGAAATGCAGGGCTCAGACAAATCATCATGTGCACTGCACCTCAAAAAAAAGCTGTTGTGCAGTTATTTTATCATATTTGCTAGTTAGGTACTTTTTTTTCTTCTTTTTTTTTTCAGGCTTAAACTCTATTTTAAACTCTGATGATAATTTCTTAATATTTTAGTTGCTATTTAATTTATGCAGTTAAGGGTTTTGATTTTGAAGGCAGCTATGTGGCTCCTGGCTATTTAATATGTGGGTGACGTAACAATTCGTCCAATGAGTCACTTGTTTCTTTTACAGGTTGTATTTTGAACACTTTGCCATGAAACTATATGTGGATAGAGAAATCCAACTATGAATATGAATATTTCTTTACTGCCAAATAACTTAGTTGACCTCTGTTCAGTTTTTATCTTCTAATAATCGAACCAATTAGGAGAAATATGTGTCCGTGGTAACATATTATCTAAAAGGTAAATCCACAAGTCTGACATCTCATCTATTTAATATGCTTTGCAGTTAGCTTAATGTTTTTTTAAAATGGCAAACTAAACCCATGTTTCCCAATTTGAATTGCCCAAGTTATGGCATTAAAACCTATTCCTTTTGAATTTGTGTTGAGTAAAAGCTTATTGAACTAAGATCAGTGTCCTAATTGGCCACCTACCAAGTTCAGGCTTGTTCGTTAATGTTTTAAAAATCTAACGGTCATTTGAGAAATTAACTTGTCACAATCATTTTTAAAGAAAAATGCTATTTTGAAATTAACTAGAAAAAAATTGATTGACAAAGCATTGAAGTTATTTGACATTTTAACTTCAAAAATCAGTTTAAAAAAAGCTTTACCTCATTAACATTTAGATCTCTGTAGTTGTTTGTATTGTCAAATTCATCCGAGTTTGTTGTTTAAAGGCCTTAGAAAATATATCCAAATGAGATGAATATTCTTCGTTTGCTGTTTGTTTTTGAAGATCTCTGTAGTTTTCTTGTATTGGATAAATATTTTTCATACAAGATGTTTTATAATCCAACCAATACATAGACATGGAATATTTGTGAACATGTCAAATATTTTTTAATCTTCTATTTAAAAAATAAATTTTGATTATAAAAATAATTTTTTAAACAACAATGAAGTAGTTTTCATTTCTCTATCAACTGCCACCAAAATTATATAAATTAAATATTCATCTGCCAAGACTCCCCAAATATCAATCTCAACTCTGAAATAGCAAGGGTTAAACTAAATGAATTATCTCGGTGTAGATTGATTACTTTTTACATTTTGTGATTTGATGTTTTCATTCTTAATGACTGGGTGCAGAGTTTTTATACAAGTGCCAAATTCATTAGCTACTACTGGATTTTGAACCTCTTACCAAATCTGCAGACTTTTTAGAACTCTTATAAATTGTAATTTGTTAATTTTGAAAATGTGTAATACGAGGCCACCTTTGTTAATGCGCCAAGAGAAACGAACAATAAGTTCTTACATAAAATATCTGTGTAAGTTTTCGTTCAAAATTGTTTCAGTTTAAAATTACGTATGCCAATATTGCAGCCTTATTTCATATGATGAGTGATTTTGAATGAACTGCTATGGCAAGTTTTAATTATATAGCATCCTTGCTTCTATTCATTATAAAACATATTTTATATTATGGTTTGAGTGTGAGGTCAACTTTTAGCAATGGCTTATATATTTGGCTGTGCTTCAATAATGAATATCCATAGATTAGAAGTAAAAATTGCTGTGAAGTGATTATTGTCTACGTCATCCGTTTTAAAACTTTTAAGATTCCAATGTTGAGAAATAAATGCACAAATCTCGTCTTTAACAAAATATCGAAAATAAAGACCGAAAAACACAAATGTGAAAAAATGAAGACATTGGTAATTTCTCTTTAGCATGTTTTAAGAAAAGTAAATTGAATGCAATTTGTTAAATTGTCTTGTCAGATCCAAACTTGATTAATCCTGATTGCTTTCCTTCACAGTTACTAAATGTCTGGCTACTAAATTTTTGTTTCTTCTATTCTATGATCGTTGTTCTTTGTATTCAACAAATTATCTGTTTTGAAACTTTTTATTTGAAATGTCTTGGCAAGAGACTTTTTTCCCATCCACAAAAGAAAAAAAAAACATGCAAACAAATAATTTTCTATTTTGTCTTTGTCTTTTAGGTCAGGCTTGCACCCCTATTTCCCCATATTGAGTTACCCTCCCATCCCTCACAGTATTCTATCCTTCTTAAAGAAGATACCCTTCATCCCTATCAGACAATCTCCTCTTCCACCTAATCAATAGGACATTTAATTGATAATAGATCTTACTCTCCTCTATCCAGTAAGGGTATTGTTTAACAGAATAAGGCACTGTCCTTCAGCAAAAGAGAGCTTTCTTCAAAATCCCTCACCAAGTAGACAGTTGTCTTTGAAATGATATAGTCTCCTATTCACTCTATATGCTAGTTGGAGGCTGTCTTCAAGTTATTCTGCACTCCATTAGACTGTCGTCTTCAATTATTATCTCTTAACAAGATATTGCCTTACTAAATAACATTGTCTCTTAATCTCAGTCAGCCATTAACTTTTCACCATTTTGTTGTCTTGTTTCTTTGTGACAGCTCTCCGATAATTACTTTATTAACATTTCAGCTTTTTTACTAATTGTTTTCCACTCATATTTAAATCCCTAAAGCTGTAAACCTCAGCATGCATACTCATTTGTATATATTCCCATACGTACTACACACATAAGCGCCAACATGTATGCATCATTAAATCCTCATGATTTTTAATTGTAGATTTGCCTATACCATACTTATATGTATATTTCAGTGTATCTTATGTACATTCACAAATCTTTATTAATCACAGTTTATTTTTTTATTTTTTGTCATGTAAAATATTGAAGATCTTTTTGTATATATGATAGCATGTGTGAAAAGGCATGTATGTATTTTTTTTTTTTTTGTTTTTTAAATAATTTCTGAGAAAAATGTTTTCTTGATATACTTTAAAGTAACACTGATTCCTTCTGCAGGTTCATGGTTCACATTTGGTAAGAATTTACATCAGCTATCTCATAATCCTCCAATGATATTAAGTCTTTTTATTAACTAAATGGACAACAATTTTGAAAATTTATCAAATATTTTTACTTGTATGAAGATTATGAATTAATTTCTCAGATTAAAGTTTAACTGTAGTAAAACCCTAAACCTAATGTAACTACAAATGATTTATCCAAATATTTAACTCATCTTTTGAACCTGTAGTCAATTTTGAGAGTAAAATGTTATTGTAATCTCAAAATTTTGTGAAGATTGACTTTTTGTTTATATTTTTAGAAATATGTGATTAATAATCTGAGTTATTTGTGTGTGAATTAGTTTCAACCAACTATCACATTCAAATTGAGGAATCTTTGTCTTTAAGGAACTTTTATGCTTGTTAAAGCTTTTTGTTTGGCAAATCAACTGTCATTGTTCATTAAAAATCGCCCTGAATAACATTTGCCATGTATTTGTTATAAAAATGTACCTTTTATAGGAACTTCAGATATTTTTTAATCACATAGTATTTGTTAGTATTTTATTTATATGTTTTCTCTCCAGTTTTAAGAAATGAGAATCTATAAAAAGTAATAGTGAAATCAGTATAGTGTTATAATTTATGTAAATGATGTCCTATGAGTTTGTGATTTTTTCAGTGTCATTTTAGCTTCTTTTAACATTACAGCTTGCTTGTGGGTTTTTTTTTGTTTTTTTTTTGTTTTTTCAGAAATTCTTTGCATCTTCTTATTGAAGATGTAGTTTCTAGATTTTTCAAAAGTATATATTCCAAAAAGTTTCCATCAAAAGATTCATGATTTCTGTTAGATGAAAGCAAAGGTGCCATTAAAAGAAAAAAAAAATCATTATTTTTCTAGTTTGCCAGAAGTCAGTGATAATTTTCCTGTCTTGTCAATCAAAGTGATTGTTTACTGCCTAAGTGTTGTGTCTTTCAGAGTTGAATACAATCTCTATATTTGATTATTCCTCTTTTAATTAATGCTTTGTAAGAATTTAGTATTTTCACAACCTATTCTTCTCTTTTTAGCTTATTTACTTTGTATTTTAAATTCAATTGTATTTGTTGTGTTTGTCCTTTTCATTTTTTACCAAAAATTTGGTTCCTATTTACTTTGTATTTAGGAATTTCTGTAATATTGGTGTCAAGATTTATTTAATTCTGAAATCTGAAGTTTTAGCCGGTCTCTAAAAATAGCTTATAAAATTTGTCTTTTTACTAATTCTTCTAAGTCATATAATCCATCAAGTTCCACTTACTTGTTGGTAAGTAAGAACTTCTCTTCTTGACTCGTATATAAAAGAATTTTTTTCATGGAGTTGGCTATTTAAAAAATAGAATCTCCTACATAAATTGCATTATTTTATTCATACTAATTGGGATTTGTTACTTATCAAACTTGTTTGATAGTTTGTTGATAAATTAAGAATTATCTTTCCATTATCGTATCACTCTTATCTTGATATTTCATTTGTTTTTCTGTAAGGGACATAGACTGTCAATTGTCTTATTTGAATTTCTTATAATTGACAAATTATTGTCTCTCTCAAGGTAAAGAAAGCCACAAAGCCTGTAGGTTTGTTTTCATTAACTGTTCACAATCTATATAAATAACCAAATATACATTTTCTAAAGCATTTGCGAGCAGAGTAGAACAGTTCCAATACTTTAAAAAAGCCATGTCTTTTCTTTTTTTTTTTTTTTTTTTTTTTCAACAATATTTTTTTTTAGTCCCAGTTGCAAGAAGCGTTTTTGTGTTTTGTTTTCTTTTCTCCTTTAGCTTATTTGGTATGTATAACTTTGTTTTCCTTTTGTCTGACTCTCATTAAAAACTGAAACTTTTCTTTTTTCAGTTTATGATTCAGCTCATCATAAAATCCTTTGGCAAATGTTTCTGGACTTTCTATCCAGTCTTTGATTTTCGCTAATAAACAGCCACAAGTATATGCAATACTTTCAGGCGTTTTGATTAAATTCATTTTTAATTGCAACAAAAAAAAATAATTTTGCCAATCTTAAGAAAATAGAAAATTTTTTACAGGCAATATATAACAATAGAATTGAATTACTTCTTTCTTTCCTGATAATAATTTTCTAATGATTTTTTTTTATCGTGTGAGCAATATTTGTGAGAATAATTGTCTTGTTATTTAACAAAGAAGACAATGCTCACTGATAAAATATTTGCTTAATGTCAGTAAATTTAATTTAAATGTTTTGTTTCGGATCATTTATTCTTATTTCTATAATTGTAACCTGTTACAAAACCTTTTAGCCTCTGTGTCCTTTTTAACGAGCGTTTCATTTTGTTAAATGTTGCCATATTTCTAGTTGATATATCATGGCAATTCTATTGTCTACTTCGACTAATATCTTTACCCATCAATAATGTGTTATTAGATGAGAAAAAAAGAAAAGAATAGTTGAGAAAAATTGTCCACCTCAAGATTATGTACTCAAATGATAAATGAGTTCCATGTCTTTTGAACTTCTGCTAAAAAGATAAAAAGACAAGTGTGAACAGATTTTTAAGCTCAAAAGAGTTCATTATCCAAAAAAAACCCAAAGAACATCTAGTTGCACTTTGTTAAACACTTTTCTTTGTGGAAAGCCAGAAAAGACAGTTTTATTCTGGAGATTTGTTTTTTTTTTTTTCTTCTAATTACTTTGAACATATTCTCTTTCTTTTGCTTAGCAAAAACTTAAGTATAAATCAACAATCGTTGAAATCTAAAGGAGAGAAAATTTTAGCTGAAATAAACTGGAAACTTTTTTTCCTTAATTCTTGACACAACAATTAAATTTAGCTGTTAATTCTTGTCATTTTGAAATAGGATCCTTTTTTTTAATATTTATTTCAACTATAATCTTTAACTTAATTTTCATTATTGAAAATAAACTTTTGATATTTTGTAGGATGTTTTTTTTTTCCTAAACTATTTTTATATTTGGATTTTACCAAATCATTTGTGGCTTTATTTTTAATTTTTTTTTTTTTTCTTTGGACATTACTGTCAGATCGAGTGGCTTTGTTATTTAATCCACAATATTGAAGAGATGATAATCAAATATGGCCAGACGAATAGGGCAGATAACTGAGAATTTCTTGGCCTCCCAGTTTTGTTTGTCATCTTTGGACATTATAGACAAATATTGTGTGTCACAATACTCTTTCTGTTCAATCATGTATTCTACCTTTTTGTTCCAAATTGAAGAAACCAAACACCTTTTGGCAAGTTGACTGTTATTTTAATCTATTGACATTTGTTAAAGATGGAAACAAGTGTCAAATAAATTCAGTATTTGTTGACATTTTATTTGAACAGTCGTCTTTATAAAGTGATTATATGTTTAAGAAAAAATTTATTTCTTATGTGGTAGATTTGAAAACTAAATATAAAGCTTGTATTATTTTATTATTTCAAACTGGAAATAGAATATTAGTTGTGCTCTATGAAATTGTTACAGAAAATGCAAAGAGAATTGATTCTGCTTATATTGGTATTTTTTTGTTGTTTGTTCTTGGTGCTGCCTGCTGTATGCATTGATACAGCTCTTTATATCTTGATGTAATTGTATATAATCGAGTTTCAAATAGAATATATTTTTTATCTCGCCATCAAATATCAAATCCCTATTTACATTGGCAGGAGAGGCATGGATCAATACATGGACAAAAATTGAAAAAAAAAAAACAAAATTTGCAAGTCATCTTTTCCACTGACATCACTTCTGTAAAAATGAAGAATTTGTGAAACAATGTGATAATATAACTTGTTTAAAAAATATTTAACTAGGTGTCTGCTTTGTCTATTTTCTCTGGGGAGCTGTGATTCTTTCCACAGTTTTTTTTTCTTTTTTGTAAAATATTTACTTTTCATCTGTGAGCATGTCTGCCTCTTTGTGTTCTTCACTTTTGCTTTGGTATTTTGTATGAATGGAAGACACATTCAGTGAAATAGGGTTCAAGAAAAGTAACAAAAAACAAAAAACAAACCACAATTGAATTGCAATTAATACAAAAAGGAGTGCCAAGATTAACTTGAATTGGTTTGAATGTAAAGACTGCTTTCATTGCAGAAACTCCCTTGCAACATTTTTTTAAGAAATCAAAAGGTACACCATGTTGTTGTCCTGAATATAGTATGTGATAATTGCTCTTCCACTGCTTATGGCTTTCTGGCATTGATTCGCCCAGCCTCTGTTTTGTCTTGTTTCAAAACCAAAATAATGTAAGAACTGTTGATGTGTGTAAATATTGAAACTTCTTTATTTTATATATAATTGCACTGCAATTCTGCTTTTCTCTTGTGTTCATCTGAACATTTGTGCTTGCCAAAAATGACTGTACCAAATGGTTAAGTGATTGTTTTCACTGCATTGGCAAATCTTTCACTTATTTTATTTTTTCATTGGTAAGAGTTCATTATCTCTTCTTTATTTGGCTTCATTTGTTCATTATGCAGAAAACATTTCAGAAAATCATTTTTATCAAGTGATTCTGTGTATGTTTGTTCATGAGATATTTGGTAAACGCTTGCTTCTTGGTCATTCATGTTTTCCTATTGCATTGTTGTCAGTTTTACATTCATCGTTTCTGGTGAGGAATTTATGTTTTTACCTGTATTTCACTTTAATTTGAATATATTTCTATATATGTTTGGCTATAAACTTATTTTTCATTGTAGTTTTACCTGAGATGTTTTTTCAGGGTAAATCTAGCTTTTATGCTTTAACTGTAATGAAATGTGAATGAACAAGTTGAATCAAAAGATTGTCAATTATAGATTCAGACGATTCAAATTGTTACATGATGTTGATGCTTTTTATGAATTTACATTTAGTTCTGTTGAACTTAAAATGTTATGAATGGTTTTTACACAATTTCTCTTTTCTTGATCCATTTGGTTTGTTATGAATAACTTTGCAACACGCAAATAAATCAATATTTATAGCTGTAATGGCAATAGCAACCCATTTGTTCTATAACAGGCATACAATGAAAAAAGATTAGAGAAGATAGCACGTATCTTCCATTTGTGTTTTTGGCTCCAGGTCCTGACAAATTTGGCCAAATGAACTTTGGGTTGATTTTCAATTATTGTTTTATAAATATGTTTGAATTGACACTTTTTTTTTTTTTTTTTTTTCATTGATGGATGTTGAGTGATTATCAAATCCAGATTTGGCACACGTTTTTTTGAGGATAGAATACTTTGTCTTTGGTGCAGAATTCAAAAGATTTTGATTTTACTGAATAATTAATTCCAATGGTCAGTGTTATTTAGACAAACCACAATGGTTACACTTTGGATAGAAATCAATGAAAGAAGAAAAGTGTATAGTTGCCTCCCTCCCCCACTATATTTGATACTTGTCATTAATGAATACAGTCAGCAAGAACCCCCTCCTATTTTTTCTCTGTTTTAATCAGTTTTGTCCCTGCTCGTTCCCAATTGTGGCTGTTCTGTTATTCTATTAATATAGACACTGCCTCAGATAGGCATTTTGGTTAAACAGTATTATAACAACAACAATAACAGAGCAAGAATTTTGGATTTAAATATTTTTGAGCTAGGCATTTAGAATAAACAAATGAGATTAAAAATATTTCATAAAAACACATAGGTTCACAATCATTATTATATGGCATTAAAGATGTTTAACGTGCTCGGGTAGTATTGAGGAGAAAATAATATCTTATCTATAGTTACAATATGCATTTAAAAAGAAAACTTGTTTAGACATTTAACATTTACTTATATTGTCCTAAATGACCTTTTGGTTTCTTTGATGGGTAATGGTTTCATGTTGAAATTTCTTGTATTGCTGGCAGTTGAATGTGTTTTCATTTAAATCTGTGATAAACAGTTATTATTAAGTTAAAAAGATACATGTTTTGGGAAGATTGACCAATTCTGGTTCCTTCATCATTTTTTATGTCAAAAAGTGATCTAAAACATTGTAAGTGAGCTGTTTGTGAAAAGGAAATGAAGACTTAGGAACCAACAATAGGAAATTTGATGACTAGCTTTTAAAGAGTAATTCTTCTAAAAATGGTTGAGAGCTCCAAAACTATTTGGGTCCTTTTGGTTTTGGTTGGTGATGAAGAAACTTGATTCTAGAAATTGCTTCAAAGTGCTGTTCTGCACATTAATAATTATTGTCAAATGATTGAAAAAAATGAAGCTTTTTCTTTAATTTGAATTTGACAGTTGGAAATATTCACTGAAATTTAACAAAAGTTTTTCCTAAGAGTTTTCCTTTTCAACTTTGTAAATACTGAGAAGTTGTATGTTACAAATCCTAACAAGCAAAATAATTCCGTTAGCTAAACAAAATGTGAAATGATAAGTTAGTAATGACTGTACAAGTCATTTTTTGAAAGATTAATTGTATATTTTGTTGGTGAAAAACAAAATGGAGGTTAACAAAGGTGATAGTAATTGTAATTTATGTCTTCTTGATTTCTGTGGCTGTGTTAAAATAATTTGTATAGTACATTGTGTGTGTGTGTGTATATATATATATATATAAAAATGTAAATAGGAAATTGAAAAAGTATCTCTCTTAAGTGATAAAGACTATCAAGAATATGTTCATCAGTAATAAATGATGAAATATAATGTAAATATGTAAATAAAAATGCAAAAATTTGGGGATGGCTGTCACTAGTTTTTATCATTTAAGAATTTTTTTTATTACACAAAAAACTTGAAGATTGGAAATAGAACTGAAAGAATTTAAATTAAAACTAATGACAAAGACATGATTTATTATATTTCTGATGATTCAATGGATTCTACATCAGTTCATGTCTACAGTTACTGTTTAGTAGGAGTATGAAGTCCAGTATGATTCTATCATTTGTTAAGTCGTGAAACAACATCAAATACTGTTTGGATTGAAAGCTTTTGAAGTCAGCCAAAATGTTGAGCATAAATGTAATATTCTTCCATGTAACATTGCAATTCCTATGGAAGCACATTTTGGTAGCAGCAACCCCCAGTGTCTGGTGATGGCAGAGTACAGGTTTAAAGGACAATGCAAACTATGGTTCTCTATAGAAATCCAGAAGGGAAGTCTCAAATCAACGTCATGTCACAAATAGCCTTCAATCTAATTCAGTTTATTTACTCTTGAATCAGTTTCTTTTTCTTTTTCCTTTGAAAATTTTGTTTTGTGATTTCAGTTTCACACAAGTTTTTTTTGTTTTCTTTTCTTGCTAATACTAAATCTGCTCAGAACATCAGGATGTAATGTTATGTCTTGTTGAAAATAAGTATTATGAATATTTTATGCATTTAAAACTCTTTCAATTATTGTGTTCATTTTTGCAAATTATATTTTGTCAGTGTGCAAATAAAAAATCAGAAATGCATAAAATTTGGTGAAATGCACAATGTTAAAAAATCTTTATTTTTTGTACAGAAAAATCGCAAAGCTTTAATATTTTATAATCCTTATTTATGAAGATTGCTTTTGAAGCAAATAAAAATGCTTTCTAACCCAAACATGCATCAGTGGCACTTTTGACATGGTGTAAAATTGATGACCATAAAGCAATCTTCTCATGTGAAAGCTTTGTCAGAAAGCATCAATTTTTATTTGGAAAATTATCACTGCATCCAGATTCTATCATAAATTTTTTCTGCTAGTTTTTGAACTGTGGACATTGTGCTCTACTGCTGACCTCTTTTCTTTGAGCATGTGACGATTATAACTGCTTCAGAAATCCGTAAGCCCTTTAAAAATATAGTAAATAATGGAGAAAAATGTTTTAGGTCAGAGCAAATCTATGAAGTTTTGTTGGTCATAAACTGAAATTTAATTCAGTGAATCAATTATCAAAACAAAGGACAAAAAGAAACATGTGATATATTTTAAAAAGCCGCTGTCAGAATTGTCTGAGTGTCTAGCCGACCCAAAGAACTGAATAAGTTGAATGTTTGAATGATTAACAAATGTTCAAGGAATCAAAATTGAAGTTGATTCTTTTTGAGAAAAGAAAAGGACATTTTTTTCTCATTCCTTGCTCTTTCCACAAACTGTTATTTCTCCATTTTTTTAAATTCCTTCTCTCTGTGTATTTATTGCAATTATCTGAAACAGCATTTTCATATGCTGCAATGAAACGTCAATCTCAACACTGTTTAACTTCAAAACTCAAAAGCTTTTTAAAAAATGGTTGACAACTTTCTAAGAAACTTTTGCTACACAAGTTTGTTTTTTTTATAAATTTTACTTTTTCAAACATTGTACTGCTTATATCTTTCAAAGTATTTTTGTGCTTAACTCTCCAATGTGTGCAAATTGTGTGTCTGTATTGAAGAGTCCATTGTTAAAAGATAATTGTATTTTGTGACTCAAATTTGTTGTTGTAACTGTGCCTGATGCTTTTGATGACAACAACGATAACAACTACTTAGTAACAACTGATCAGACATTGTTTGCTATCTTTGGAGTCATGAGACAAGACTTACGATTTTATTTTCATATGCAGAATGAAATTTAATCTGAACATAATGTTAACACTCCCTCCCTGCATTCTTATGGAAGAAGAATCGAGAAAATGATTCGCAGGATGCATTTTGTGGGTCAGTTTGCTTTGAAAAATATTAGCAGAAAGCTTGCAATTTGCATCATTTTTATTTGTTTTTCATTTTGTTACATTCATGGATTTTTCTATTTTTATTTTTTTGTTAGTGCGCTAAGACAATGAGTTCGATTTTCTGACATACAATTCCAAAATGCCATGTTATTCGGCATTTCAGATTCATTTATGAAAAAGAAAAACTCTCTTAAGCCAAATCAAATGTGAAAATATCGTTTCTTGAAATGAGAGCTTTATCTTATTGTGCCACAAAATAGAAGATATCCACATGAATCTGTGTAATGTTGTTGAGTACTGTTTTAAAATCATTATTTTTTTTTTTTTTAAATATTTCCAAATAATATTGTGATTGATTTGACAATGCTTTATGATTAGATGATTGTAGAATTTCTTTTCATTGGTAATGTGTCTTTCCCTTGTTGTTGTCATCGCATTTCTTGTCACACACTTTCATCTCTCTCTTCATTTTTGCTCATTCAAAATATTATTATTCCTTCTTTTCATTATCATTAGATAATATCACAAAAACATCACAAGTTTGGCAATAAACAAATGAACAAAAACCCTGGATTCTTTATGGGGAAGATCAATCCAAAAATCACAGCCATTTTTGTTGATATTTGAGACTCTTTAATGTCTGAAAAATTTTCCAATTCATAAAGGGATTTCAGGATGTTTTTATTTTATTCAACATTTTTCATTTGAAATTCTTTTCATCATCAGTATGGGTAGGGGGTTTAATTTAAAACCAAGAATGTTTTTTTTTAACTGGCTGAATGTGAACTTTGTTCTCTGTAAATAAGTGAAGAATCTGTTCATTGTTCAGAAATGCATTCATTGATTCTTTGAGCTTTTAATCCTTACTTACAATTCTCATGCATTATGAGAAATAATGCTTTTGAAAAGTAAATAATTAAAGCAAGCCTATTAATTTCATTTTTTTTTTTTTCCTCCCCTTGCCAATCCACATTATTTGCTTGTGTTAGCTGTTGACTTTGTACTCGCAAATTACTAACTTTCTTCTTGGTCGTCTCTATTCAAATGATCCATCTGTCATATTTCCCTTGAAGCACAATTCCAGATTTTCATTCAAAAAATGTTTAGGAAAAATAAATAATTAAAAGAATAATCATAAAAATATATTGATAAATATTCAAGCAATTTGTCATTTAAACCACTCATTATTTGGTGAATAAATCGTTAAATTCACATTAATCACAATAACAGTTTGCAATTTGCAAACTTTTTTTTCTCTGTGATGAGAATAAAAGCCAGTATGAAATTGGCAGTCAAGATTTTCCCTCTTTTTCGTTTTTTTTTTTTTTTTTTTTTTGTAAACCAATTGGAGCCTCCTGACATGAACAATTTAGTTTAATGCTCTCAATTTGATGTCTGTGAAATTGATTAATGGATAACCTTTTAAAACATCTGCATAACTTTTGCCTTTATAAGGCAGACATAATAATAATAATAATAATAATAATAATAATGTTGCAAGTATCTTCTAAATAAATCTCCAAGAATTTCAATATTACTTTGGAACAAGAAGAAACGTTTTGATAAAAATACTGTTTCTTGAAATGACAATTTTTCATCCTGCGTACACAACTCCTGGAGATGAAGTTTTTTAACCAAAATAGTTTGGAGATTTGTGTTTCATTGTTGTTGTTCTTGGTTCAATATTTAATTCCATCCATTTGACATTATTATCCTATGATAAAGAGATAAATAAAAAAAACAATGCAGAAAAGTTTTTTTCTTTTTGGTCTTGAGAAATGTGAATTTGCACTTATTTTATCAATAGCAGGTTTTTTGTTTTTTTTTCAAAAGGAGCTGTTAGTGTGTTCTTGATCCTTATATGGCCTGAATCAATGATAAATTTGAAAGATCATTTGATCTTCATTAACAAGGCATTTCTGACTTGAGATTTATTCTATTGCAAAATATACTTTTGTTACTCTGACTTTTAATCACTGACTCATCTGAAAGAGACGACAGGCTTTTAGATGCCAATTGTTATGACTGTATATCATCGAGCATCTTTACACTGTAACATGAGCAGAGGTGGAGCATAACGAACACTTTACTGTAAACAAAAAATATTCCTACACTTCAACATTTCAAAGCGTTTAGTAAATGGTTGAGAACAAGAATAGTTTTTTTTTTTTAAGTTTAATAAAAATATTTTTTAGAATTTAGATTATTAAAAATCTTTTTCTGCTGTAATAATAGCAAGAAAAATATAATTTTAAAAAGTGAGAAGAAAATCAGTTTAATAATCAAGTATTTTGGTTTCTTTTTTTGAGAACCGCAACAAGTTCAAGAAAAACTTGAGATTTTTACTTTTACATTAAGCAGAAATTGCTGTACAAATCTGACAATTTTTGGGTCTCATTTCGTTAAAAGGTTTTCATTTTTTTCTTCAGTCTCATTGGAGACAAAATGAGAAAAACTAAAAAACTACTTTTTTTTTAATGTACTATTATTTTTTTAAATGGTTGTGAAGGCGGGAATTTAAATTGATTGTCTATTTTTATAGCTTTGAATAGCATGATTGTTGCTGTTGAGAAAAATCAGCCAAATTGTTTCTAACTGAAACATATTTTAACTCGAAATTGATAAGAAAATTGGTCAAATTAGAAATTATATATTGAAAAGGGGTAAAAATATTAGGATTCCCGTTATTAACAGAACAACTTAATGCCAAGAATAAGGATTTGGGTTGAAATGTGAAACGGAATTAAATAGAAAAAATGTTCTAACCGGTTTCATTCTAAATGTTATTTTGTGTTGTAAATTAGATAATGGCATGAAAAACATGGATTACATGAGACGTATGTGAATTTAGTAAAGAATGTCATTTTATAAAACAAATGCTTATTGTGTAGAATTCAAAGATGTCCTTTAAAAAAAATTGAATCCTCTTTACATTTTGAAAATGTCAAAGATTTAAAAAGAAGAGACATGTCTTCCTTGTGTGTTTTTTGCTTCTTTAATTTAATCTTTTCTTTATGGCTTTGATCTTTGATGACATAACATTTTGGCCAATCCCTACTGTGCCCTTCCTCATGTGTATTGTTATTGTAATGACAAGATGTCAAGATGAGGTTAATCCTCCCTACTCTAAAAGTTCTAATATCAATGACTTTTTTCAACATTACATTGATGGTCAACAGAGATTTTTCTTCTGCTTCACTTGGGAGATTTCTGATTAAAAGAAAAAAGTCTCTTTTATTTGCTGTTTAATTCTAAAGAGTTTCTCAGAATTTTGTGTCATTCCCCCAAATCTCTTAATTTTGGCATTAATGACAACAGTCGGGAAGCAAATAGTCAATTGAAATCTTATCTTCCAAAGACTTATTAGTATTTGTGTAAATCTACTGACATTTTTTACAATGTCATTTTATTATTCATCCTTTCATCTTATTTACTGACAGTATTTGATTTCCTTTATTGTTTTCGCTTGTCAGAAAAATCTAGAATTTCTTGTTGAAACTTGTTCAAATATTGATTCAGTGAAACCAAAACAAATCCTGTTAAATTTATTTATTTTGTTGTTTTCTGCTGAAAAGTTTTTTTTTTTTTTTTTTTTTTTTTTTAAGATTTTGTTTGAATAAAAAATGTTTTGTCAAAAACAATTGATTCTCTTGTTTTTATTCAGAGGCTGTAATGCATTTTTTGTTTCTTTTCATGATGTTTGGCTTTCATTGCCATTCATTTCACGAAATAAGAGAATGTCTTTGGTTTTTACTAAAAAATATGGACAAGTGTTTTAACTGAATGAAGATTTCATTGAAAGACTTTCATTTTAAAATCTTTACTTTGTGCAGAATTAACCCCCCCCCCCCCCCACACACACACACACGTCAGGCAAAAGGGATTTGGCACAAATTCAGTGCCTACATCTCGAAAGTAACTTGAGATTTGCTGACCTGAAGTCAACATCATTGTTTATTGGGCAACAAAAGGAAGAATGTGTGTCTCTCTTCAGGCAGCCATTTCTTTTAAGAATCCCAACATGTGAAGATTTAAAAAAATTAACAGAAATAAAAAAACTTTTTACAAAAATTATAATTTTGTTTAAAATGAACAAAATAAGAATTAATTTTAGTTTCTCTATCATTTCCAGAGTTTTTGTGATTGAGACATTGAAGTGACATGTTTGCCAAATATCTGATTAGTCATGATGAGAAATCAGTTGTAAGACTAATTCTTGGAGATCCAAGCAGTAGCTCCACATATTCGAGGCAATTTCTTTTGCACTGACACACAAAGGTGATATGAGATTTCTGAGGAGTATCAAAAGCAAGCAACAGAATGTTTATGGAGATGTGTAGGTAGAATAACTAAGTCTGGTACAATGCTAAAATAATGGAGCACTTGTTCAATCTAGCTTACCATCACAACAATAACTCACATGCACACATGATCAAACTCCCACCTCCACCTGTTGAAAATCAACTTTTGATGACTCATAGGTATCTGTTTATCATGCTAGATAAAGGTGCCTGGTCAAAATTCAGTCCTTTGTGGTGAAAGTGAAGTGATCTCTCCTGGGCACATACCTGGGTGATAGTATATAGAGGCCATACATTACTTAGAATACATGGCCCTCCTCTGAGCTGTAGCAACAAGATACAAAAGGAATACAGAGCATTACAATTGGGTCTGCTTGGCTCCAGTAGTTGTCGAGAAAGTTGTCAGTGTTGACAACCAACTGCCTTTGAGGCTGCACTCTGGGTTTTCTGTCTGGATTTACTTCCATAGATTTTCCATGTTTGGATATGAACGCAGAGTGCAGAGGTTTAAAATCAGGATTATCCCAAACGAAGCAATAAAGCCACTAAGGTTACTGCGAATGTGAGAATATGAAAAAATCTACTATTAAGGTGAAACGACAATAAAAGAACAAGAATCGAGAATATTTTTGAGATTAAACTTGATGGGGAAGCCAGAAGAGAGTTCCATGAGTGACAAATGCAACAGAAGAAACTTATAATTATATCTAGGCATTTCGACTACAAAATGATGAGACCTTGCCGCCAATCTAGTACTATGCTTAATCTCATAAAGTCTAGGTATCATAGCGGAAAGATCAACAGAACAATTACCATGAAAGTATTTATAGAAAAGGCAGAGGGAAGGTATGAAACTGTGGTATGAAAGTGAAGCGAAGATGCAAGGTCAGGACCAATAACATTGCAGATTCTTTGGATTTTATCAAGAATCTCTAAATATATAGCACCAGGCCATGTAAAGTATCAATGAAAATGAAACCCATATTTTTATGATTAAATGTAGCATCTTTCTCAGAAAAGGAAACTACATCAAATGAAGAAAAAGAGAAATACTTCTCTGTATAATTTTCATGGAATAATTTGGTACATTTTTTTAAGCAAAGTTTGTAGTAGCAGAGAAGAGTAGATCTGGCATACCAACCGAAGACTTTTCTTTGAGGTGTAGGGGGTGGTGAACGTATGTTGTATAGCCCCCTGGTGTGGTGGTCTTGGGCGATGGTGATCTCTCGATAATAAAGTTGCATTTTCCTTTTGCGGACAGTGATCGCTAGTTGTTTTGATTCAGAGATAAAAGAACTTTAACACAGGGAATTTGAACTTAGCTATTTTATTAACGTCGACGACGCTCTCCCTCCACTCGGAAGCTGTTTCAGAGACGAAAGAAAAACACGCCTACCTTGTTCGATGTCTAAGAACCAACTTACCAACTCTCTGTATCTATGATTCATACACTGGCTCAGTCTATCAAAATCAACTTCCTTGTTTTGTTTTACATCTGACCTCAAAGGTCAACTGCAGGAAGTCCGGGCATAGATACAATTCCCCCTAAAAATAATAGTATGCTAAACTTATTTAACACGTGTTTCTTGTTCCTTTCAATTACTGTTTTTGTTTAAATTCTTTTTTCTTTCTGGACCAGGTAATCTGGATTCCTGTGACAGTTGTTTGTCAACTCCAAAAATCAAATCCAAAGGACCCTTTAAATAACTCACAGTTAGGCTCCAAACACGCTGCTCAGAATTTGGAGTGAAATCCGTTTATTGATTTTGGACGAAAAACAAACGAAGCTGTTTTATCACTAATTAAAATGTGCCATTAAATATTAGGTTGGTGCAAAAATAATGACGTAATAATATCGTTTTTGACGTTAAAAAATACGTAAAAAAACGACATTATTACGTCATTATTTTTGCACCAACCTAATAGTTTCGAAAGGCCCGTCATGCCTGCTTTCTCTCTGAGAACCCGAAGCGCGTACTCGCAGCTTAAATTTCTTATAAACTTTCATTTTTCAGCTATCCTCACACAGTTTAGCCGGCAGGTCGATGCCGTTGACCGGGGTGTGGCCGTCGCAGTGCCCATGCAACTTCTAGGAGCCATGTGTGAGAGATGTAGGTCGTGGACCAATACTATTTCGCACCCTAATTCACCTGAGTAAAGCAGAGTTGACTGCCTCGCCGCAAAAGTACCACCACTAACGATACCCCATTAAATACAGACATACATTCGATGTCCGCGTAAACAGTTCATCAAATGTATGAATTATTATTATTACTATTACAAAAGTGAGGTAAACAAAAATAAAATAGTAATTTATATAGTAAAATTTAATTTCGATTATGAGGTCATTATTTATAATATTCGATATAATAACTTTTATGACTTTTTTGGCAGTACTAGCATCTAAACTATCAACGAACGAGGGCCTATGTCTCCTCAGGACGTAGGTGATCATGGCTCTCTACAACTTCATGTCCTCTGTAGCTCTTAATAAATCTTGTCTTTTTATTTTTCTCAAACACTGCTGCGTCATTCATTCGCCGATGCTCACCAGATAGGTTATCTGCTGTTTTCCTTTGGCTATCTTACCTCCAATCTTTTCTATGAACATAACATTTTCTAAGCCCTCTTTTCTCATTTGTGCCCTAGAAATTTCAACTGTCTCTTTCTGATGTTAAATGTAAGTGTCCTTTTTCTTGCCATTATAAACGATTTTTTTATTTGGTAAAAAATAACCCTATGAAAAAAAAAAATAGTTCAAACAAATGCTTGAGGTAACGTTTAATTTATAACGCCAAGGGCACATAACAAAGACAGATAACACGAGCCGAGCAGACGATAAATTTATTAAAACATAAAAAATGAGAGAATTACACAAATTAATTGCCTTGTGTGCCAAATGATGGCCAATAACATGTCTGTACAAATAATCTCTGTAAATAAAATATGCCTCTATTACAATAAAAATCACTATGTTGCATAAGATCCCCCGGAGCAAAGTTCGTGGTAACAGCGAAGAACAGAACAATTACATCAGTCATAGAATTTGCCTTAATGTAGGAGCAACTTTGATCTTCTTTTCAAATGCTCGTCTTTTCATCAAATTTCACCTGTGTTTTTTGTTTCTTGGCCGATCCGACCTGGGTTCCTGCAGCAGTTGTACGTCGACTCTTCGAATTCAATTCTGTTTTTGCTTTTATTCACCAAGATAGGTTCCAGATTTGCTTCTCGGAATTTGTGGGGAAACCTGATTCGTTCCGAGTAAAAAAAACAAACGCATTTATTTTCCCACAAATCGGAATGGTCCAAAAATATTTTTGAACCTCAAAAATTTAAGCAAGAGCCTAACACAGCATACTTTTTATCATCGGTTTCACAGAGCAGTGGTTCAAGGGAAGAAGCTGTTGGAGTGGAACTTGCTTACCACCAATGGAATACAGAGGGAGTAAGGGTAGTTTCTTACAATGTGAGTGGCATGGCAGGTCCTAGACGTGAAGATTTTATTATGTCCCTCTTGTCTTCAATCTGTTCCGTGAGTATCAAATTTTCCAAGCCTTCTTTCCTTATTATGTGTCCTAGAAATTTCAACTCTTTCTGATGTTAAGTATTAGGTTGGTGCAAAAATAATGACGTAATAATGTCGTTTTTTGACGTATTTTTTAACGTCAAAAAACGACATTATTACGTCATTATTTTTGCACCAACCTAATATAAGTTTTCTTTTTGTTTCCATTTTCTATAAAACTTCGTCGTTGCTCACATAATCAGCCTATGGTACCCTGCCACATCCTTCTGTAGAACCAGTTTTCTGTTGTTTCAAGTGTCTTCGTCATCTTTGAGGAGATTGTCCAGTATTCACTGACATAGAGGAGAACTGGTATCACATTTGTTTAACTTTTGGAATGCATCTGTGGCCATCCCAATACGCCTTCGGATTGTCACACTTTCTGGCCTCTGTTAAAACACTTCCTAGATATTCAAATTTTTGTACTACGAGAGTACAAAATGCAAAATTGAACAGAAAGTAAAAATAAGAGAAACGATCTTTAGGTTACTTGCACCCCTCCCCTAAAAACACAAAACAAAACAAAATATTAGGTTGGTGCAAAAATAATGACGTAATAATGTCGTTTTTTGACGTTAAAAATGCGTCAAAAAACGACATTATTACGTCATTATTTTTGCACCAACCTAATAAAACAAAACAAAAAAATACCCAAAAACAAAATATATACTAAAAAAACAAGCAAACCTGTAACTGGAAATAGTTGAAAGAAATAATAATAAACTATACATATGTAACATCGAATAAATATAATAATCATAATATATGATTGAATATAATGTCCTGAAGATTGCGTTTAAGCATGAAACAGGCTGTAACCAGTGGGTGTTGACCACAATGTCCACTTTTACATTTACACTAACTAAATTACCCATGCCTTGCTGCTTGTAACCCTTTTTTTGGTTATAATTTGTGGAGGAAAATAATGCATTTCAATGATTTTTCTGGCGTGACCTCCATCTTCTGGCTTTCTCCTTCTATATTTTAGATAGGAGTCATTCCCTTGTTCAAATTTAAATATAATTTAAATCAAAGGGAATAAATTCAGTGGGTGGGTGTGTACAAAAACAGCTTGGTCTGGCCCTTTGATATGTATTTGATGCAATACTTGATAGAATGAATTGATGAGCAGATTTCAACATTGATATGACAGTTGAATTGTTGTAACAAATATGTATTGTAAGGTACTACACACTGTGTAGGGATTTCTTGTTCAACTTGATCTCCATATTGTCTCATTTTGATCTTTCCGACGTGATCTCCATCTTCAGGCTTTTTCCTTTTATATTTTGGATAGGAATCATTCCCTTGTTCAAATTTAAAATTAAGTTGAAGCAAATGGGGGAAAAATTCAGTCTGTGTGTGTGTGGGGGGGGTGTTTTCCCCTGATCAAAATGATATATTCTTATCCAAGTAGCCTAGGAGTCATTCCCTTGTTCAAATTTAAATTTAATTAATATTAATGGGAAAGAAAATTTCAGTATGTGTGTGTGTTTCCGGAGGAGTTCCATAACAAACAGACAGAGGCTACAACTTTATATATATAGATACACACTATCCCCGATGTTGAGCACTTTATTCCATAAACATGGTATAACTTAAAACTATTTTTATCATAATAATTATAATATAAAAATAAATGAAATACAGTAAATAATAATTGCAAATTATATTACAGTGTTATATTACTTAAGCAAAATTTACATTTTTTCAGTTAAACTTAAAATCTGTTAATTTTTGGGAGCTTCAACAAAACGCGTCATCTGTCCCTGAGTTGAGGACGGCCAATTGATCACTACGCTCTGCATAAAAAGACAAATCTTGGAATATTTTTCTTGAAAATTAACAATTAATCTTTTTTTTTCATTTCTTTTATACCATCAAAATGAACTTTTTAGGTTTTTTTTCTTCAGTTTTGTTTTTTACTACAACTGGCCACAAAGAAATCATTTTCGTTTGATGATCATGGGTTATTAGATCGACACAAAAATCTATTCATTTGTAAATCTAGCCAGATTCATGTTTCTCTCACATTTTTTCTTTCATTCAGGAATCTATAACGTATAAATTCTCTGAGTCTTCGCGGTTAACTCCTTATATACATGACTTTGTCTTGACTTTTCCCATCCGCCAACTCGTCTTTTGAGAGCATTTTTTTTCTGCGTGAACGTCTAAAGATTAAAAAAAATAACTAGGCGAAGAGGATGCAACCTTTATTTTGGTGGTTAATGATAAACGTTTCTAATGTTCCTATTGATGTAACATTATTTCAGCCTGATGAAGTACTTTGAAGGACAAAATGTCTTACATTGAATCTCTTCCATTTTGACATTCACTTACCCACCTTGAGTTCATCTCTTTTACGTGAAGTGTTATTGATATTGGATATTCTTTTCAAGAGAGCATTTTTGTTTGCATATTTTTGCTAGAAGCAATATTTGTACAATGCGAAGTATAAAAGGAAAAAGATAATGATGGGGGTTTGAGTTTTATTACTAAATTTAATCTTAGTCTAAGACCATTTATAGGAAGTCCAATAAGGCTCGAACCCACTATATTAATGGCTTTTGGTGATAAGTAGTGAGTCCTGATAAAAATAAAATGAAATAAAATCTAAAAATAATATAAATATAAACAAAAAAAGAAAGAATTCAAATTAAAATAAGGCATTTTCATTTTCTTTTTGAACCCTTATCTCTTTCTTTTTTTTCTCTAAACTTCTAAATATACTTTTCTCTTAATTAACGAGAAGGCAACTCTCAAATAAAAAAAGAGGAAGAAGAAAAACTAAACCCGGCTGCAAAATCTCGGAAGTTTGTGGGACCAGAGTGTAGCCATTTTTGACTAAAAACTACCAAAAATCACGGAGGTTCCACACATAACTTCCGCTATATTAAAAAATGAAAAAGAAAGGAACGTCGAGAAATAAAATAATTTTGGCCAATCAAAAAAATTAACACAAAGAGACTTTTGATATTGTTTGATTGTTAATCTTTCCATGGTTGAAATTGCCAAAGACTTAAGTTGTTAAATCTGAAAGAAAAAGAAAAAAATCATTAGACGCTTAAACTTAATTCACATTTAAAATTAGTCCAAGTTATTAGAACACCCTATACTTTCAGTCTATTGAAAAATAGCGCTTCTCTTCTTCCAGTTTTTTTTTTATAGCTTTTTTTCCCCAATTTACCAGTGCTTTCTTAATAGTGCCAGACGGTTACATCACGTTGAAACACCGAAAACGAGGCAACATCAAACCTGGTCAATACCTAGATGGGCGACTGCTTGGGAATACCTGGTGCTGTAAGCTTTAATGTGCGGGTGGGTGCAATGGATAATGGCTCGGAATTGTTAATTGGAGAGGCGAGTTCCAATTCCTATTGGGCGCTATTATTCAACTATGCGCAAATACTCCTGGCAAAGGTATGAATCCATCTCTTCTCCACTCCATGGGTTAATTAGTAAGATTTGTATCACTAAACTATTATTATTTAAAAAAAAAAAAAATTGCGTGTAATATGTTTAGATTTTGGCATTAAACCATAGAGGTGTTGATATGCCGCTAAACAAAAGCAACCAATCTGAAGATGAGAATAGGAGGATGATGTACCTGTATGTGTGTGTATGCGCCTGTATGTGTGTGTGTCTGTATGTGTGTGTATATGTGTGTATGTGTCATATTTCCAATTGGTCTTGTGGGAGTTGGTTATGTTGATGGGGAGATCTTCGTATGTACGAAACTTATAATGGCAAAACATGTGCCCGAAGATTGTCTTGCGTCAGTTTTTCAAATAAAGAATGGTGTTCTTGCCTTCTTGTCTGGATAGTGTATTAACAGATGTCAGTGCCAAAACCGGAATTGGTGTTTGGAAAGCCATGATCGCCTACATCCTGAATGGAGATGGCATTAAAAAAGAAAAGGAAGTCGTGGAGAGTCATCGTCGCCTTCATTCTGAAGGAGCATGATGAGCATGATGAGCATGACATTAAAAAATTGCCTTAAAAATTAGCATTCCATATTCTAGTTTCACCTTGACATGAACCCTAGTCACTACTGATAACTGTGTGTATGTGTGTTTGTGTGTCAATGTGTGAAAGAAGTGGAACAACCACTTTGAATCAATTGCTGCATCTGCTGCACGGAAAGTTGTGTCGTGACAGAAGGTTTCTCTCGTCAGAGTCCATCTTATCTATTTACAAATCTACCATTCGTTCGTGCGTTTAATACTGTTGCCATATCTGGTCTGGTGTCCTAGCTGTTCATCTCGAAGTTCCCAACAAATTCCAAAGAAGGATCTGCAATGTCATCGATCTTGACTTGGCACCTCGAATTTAGTCACTTTCTCACCGACGTAACATGGCTTCCCTCTGTCATTTCTACAAATATTTTCATGGTAACTGTTCTGTCGAGCCTTTTACCCTCATGTCCCGATTGTATAATTTTGAACGTGCTAGAGTAGACTGACATCTAGATGCCCCCACCCTCTTTTACCATTGAAATAGTTAAATACAACCACCACTTCTACTTCAACAGCTTCTTTTCTCGCACTTCCCGCCTGTGGAATTCACTTCCGTTTATTTGCTTCGCTGATAACTACAATCTTCAAAAATTTAAATGTAACGTCAATTGCCATCTTCTGATGTTATGAACCCAGTTCATTTTTTATCCTTTCCCCATTCCTCCTATAGACAGTTTTTCTCTCATCATTACTCTCTGTAACTCATTGCAAACCAGTGGCACTCCCACTTTGCCTGGAGTGAGATACTAAAAAAAAAAAACAACAAAAAAAACCCCATCAATCAAGCTCCGTAAATCAAGTATCTCATCAACCAAACTATATAAAAATTGACGGATTTAAAAAAAAAAAGAGAGAAAAAAAAAAAAATCTTACTAAGGGAGAGAACTGTACACAGACTATAAAAATTCAAGGGGGATAACTCATAAATTATCATTTACTTTTTCGTTTGAACCTCACTGTAAGCCTCACTGCTGTGACCTTGTGTCAGACTAAGTTGAGCTTAGTAAATAACTACTTTATATAGAACTGCCAAAATCAAGTTTGGCACATAGGTTGATTTATTCTGCATGCCTTCTACAGAGCAGACGCACCTAGGTCCTTCTACCAGAAGAAACAATTTCTCTCTCCCGCTCTCCCTCTCTCTTTCTCTTTATTCCTATATATATATATATATATATATATATATATATATATATATATATTCACATACAAACTTCTACTGATATTGAAAACTACCAGGAAATCCTAAATTATACTTATGATATGTATATATATATATATATATTTTAATCGAGTTCATTCATTGATTTTGTTTAGTGGCACATCAACACCTCTGTGGATTATTTAACACCGAAATCTAAATATTTTGAACACAATTTTATGGCTTCAACTAAATATATTTTGAACGCAGTTGTATGCCTTCAACTACAGATAAAATACATTGCTGGTCATTTTGCTATAAATATGTATTGTTGGTAATATTTTCAATATAAAAATGTATTGTTGGTAATATTTTCAATATAAAAATATATTGCTGGTATTTTTACTAGAAAAATGTATTTTTATACTTTTATAGTGTTTCGAACCCAGTTTGGGGGTTCACTATTTTCGCATAGCTGGGACCCTAACAGATGCTACCACTCTAGGTCAGGGTGGACCTGGGAACATCAGCAATTAAGATGTGGTTCCACGCTACTCAAAAACTCCAATTACCCGATCAGAGGCCTTGCTGCCGATGGTAGTTTATCTTAATCAAGTTCGTCCCCATGCATCAAGCATTACTAATGAGCGAGAACAAAAACGGGACAGTAGATAGCGATTGACATTACATTTAAATTTTTGCAGATTAAAGCTGGCTGGAAAACATGGAGCCGGAAGGGAGTCCCACAAGCGAGATGTGCCAGAAAATAAACTGATAGCACAGAATTTACGGTTACATCTAGTCAACTCAAGTGTAAACTGAAGAGACTTCGATGCCAGTGTTTATAGAAAAGAATACGGTAGTAGGAAAATGACTGGAGCCGAGATGCTAGAACAGAAGCAACAATATTGCTGATTCGTTTGGATTTTATCAAGGAGCTCAAGGTATATAACAGGATCACCGGATCATATTCTAAGCATGGACGAATGGTAAACATAGATATATAAGATAGATTCCGGAGAGAAGAATTGTCTTGCACAACATAGTGAACCGACTTGCTTAGTAGTTGACCTAGCAATGGATTCAATATAGCCTTTCTATGTCATGTCAACAGAGAACAATAGCCAGAGAAGGCGCATCTAGTTACTCTCTTGAAGGTTAGCATCAGCCATGCTGAGAGATTGAATATAGTTTTTCCACTCTATAGATATAACTATGAAGGAAATATCAAACATTAAATAATAATAAAAAATGAATAATATATATATATATATATATATATATATATATATATATATATATATACTAGCTTAAAACCGACCTATCAGGCGGTATATAAGCTAGCTCCTGTGGAAGGCCCTTGATTTGGCCTTCATCACAATAGATAGGGAGGAGTAGATGCGATAGGAAACAATAAACTAAAGAAGAACTCAAACTTGATCGCTGCATCTAAGTATTGCATTAATATTTAAGCATACCTTTAAAAAGTTCAACGATAATTCTTCTGTCGCAGCCACTGAATTTAAAGGCAAATTGATGTATGTAGGTCCTTACTTTCTGTACAAATATTTTTTTTTATTTCATGGGCGACTTTCACTGGATTTCGCAATTAATTTCGATTATTCCCAAATTTATTAAAAAAAAAAATCGTCGTCAAAAATCACGTAAGAAATCAAAAACTTGGGAATGTAAAATTTTCCGGATTCGGTCCGGAATGTTTTTAATTTGCTCACAGAATCGATCTGATTTAAAAATGGTATGATATGTTGGTCTATGGCCTGTAGGAGTAAAGCTGAAAAAGTGTGACACACTGATATTTGCATTTATTATATAGATAGATATATTCCGAATATAAGTAGCGTTAATAATGATAGAAATTCAACCAGAATACACACACACACACACACACACACACACACACACACACATATATATATATATATGGTTAAACGTTTCCATGGTACTTTTGTTTCCATGTTTCTAATATTTAGGGCATTTAGCATCTTAGCAGATAAAAAGAGGCATCAAAACATAATTCTCTCGACGTTTAATACCATAGCGTAATGGTTAACAAGTTCATATTGGAGACCACTTCAAGAGTCTTAGAATACGCCGACTGCGTCACCTATTAAACGGAGCCACCTCCTGCTTTGATGCTTGCAGACTCTAGACGCACCAACAATAGGGGTTCATGCCTCCTTCCAGAATCTTTGAAACGGTTCCCTCACTCGATTGCATGGCAATTTTCATAAAGTAGTATTCATATAAATTGCAAATTTTATTGAAATCTAATAATGGACAATAATTATCATTATATATGATATTATATAAGAAATAATACCGACGATCATTTCTAATAATGGTCAAATAATGATAAATATTGCCAAAGGAATAAAAAACAAAAGAACTATTTTGCTATATATGCTTTTCTTCTTCGTCAACTCCAAAAAATAAATTATATTTTCGACAATTTTTATTTTTTCAAAATTTTAGCAAATTTAATAACAAGTATTTCACTTATAAATTTCATAATAAGATAGTAGGAGTTGCGTCCCTTGCCTTGTTAGGTTATAGTTAGGAAGGTAAATAAAATTCTCTTAATGCACGAGAAAGACAAGTTTTGTTGCGAAAACACAAAGTCTCTCTCTCTCTCTCTCTCTCTCTTTCTAACCTCAGACTGTTGAATTAGTAAGACGTGTTGTCTTAAATAAGCCCGGAGGAAAGATGTCTCTTAATGCAGATAAGCTTAAAACTATTTCTTTCTTTGCATTAATACATACAAATCAATATATATATATATATATATATATATATATATATATATATATATATATATATATATATATATATATGTGCGTGAAAAGTGTGTGTATATAAATATAAATAAATATATATATGCATAATTATTTATATATATATGTATAGACACAACACCACCCGTATACATACATATGTCCGAAACTGCCCACATATGTTTATATATGTATGAGTCCCGACTGACGACCAAGTATGTATATGTGTCTGCATACATTGATGTTTGCGTCAGTACGATGACAAAATGACGAAGTTTCCACCACCACTTCAAAAATAACACCAATACACGCAATCTACATAAACCCAAATTTTAAAAAAATTAATCAGTTTGTCTGACAATCGCTAAAGCGTGAAACCCAGGGTCACAAACTCACATCTATCCAACCAAAAAAAAAAAAATATATATATATATATATATATATATATATATATATATATATATATATATATATATATATATGTGTGTGTGTGTGTGTGTGTGTGTGTGTTTTCTGTGAATAATATGATTATGTTATGTAAGCAATTGTATATTTAATAAAAAATCAATCATTTAATAAAGATGTTATAACTTGTTGCCTGAACACTAAAAACTGTTCATATTGTATTTAATGTTTTCATATAATATTGCGCACAAATATTAATTTAGCATGTTATGGACGGATGACTATAATCCCAGATAAAAACAACCAAACCATGATCAAGGCCTCATATTGTCCTCACTCCTACAAAACCTCAAAGGAAAGAAATTTGCAGGGAGTTTTGGGAAACATGACCCTTCATACCTGCACCCACCTCAAAAAAAAGCAAAAAAAAAAAAAAGTAAAAAAAGCAAAAAAAAAAAAAAAAAAAAAAGCACAGGGTCAAAAGGATTGTTTTCCCTTGACACCACTATTATTATTTTAACTACCTTCACTCCTCAGCAATGTTTATTGTTTTAAAAAGTGATGATTAGAATTGTAATAAAACCTAAACATATGATGAAAGTGTATTTATAAATTTTTTTTCTTGAAAATTGACAACAAAAACAATAAACACTATTTATTTATTATATTGTAGAGTGGAATAGTTAGCAAAACATCAGCTTATTGTCAATCGATTTGAACTTTATAAAATTGTAAATAAGGATTATCTTATAGCTGGTTCCCATATTTTAATAATTTAGTAAATGTTTATAAATTAATGAATAAAACTTTTGATATTTATTTCTTTATAAATTAGTAAATAATAAATATTTCAGTGCATTAGTTTTAATTGTATTGGTTTTTAGAATGTTGTAAATATAAAAATATTCTTTCAAATAATCAACCTAATAAATAAATATTTTATATTTATGTTGTAAATTCTCAAGAACAAAAAACAAGTTTAAATTTACTTTCATCATATGTTTCTGTTTTATTACAATTCTTAACATCGCTTTTCAAAACAATAAACATTTCGTTTCCTGCTAACACTTTCTTATCAATGTTGAATTTTGTGTAAATCTGTGCAAAAAAGTGGATCACAGATGCTACCCAGCTTCATACATATTTTAAGAAAACCTTAACTTCTGATTGGTTATTTAATATTTAAATCAAGCTCAAATAACATCGACCTAGTTCTTGACCTGACAAAAAATAATTCCGCCAAAATCTGTCAACGCCTTTTTCGAGCCTGTCACGTGATTACGTTGATTATAAATATCAGACACGAATTCGTTCTCCCTCTTTTTTGATTTCATTCGCCTACGAAAATGTAGCCGTAAAGGAAACTGCGTTCCGATCTCTGTTCGGGCGGACGCTGAAAACATATTCACACACGCACACATGCACATAGGTACGAAATTTATCAAACTTCAAACTTCATTTCAAACTACGAATATATACAACTACAAGCAATGGAAATTTAATTACAAGCATTACGGAACATTCAACTCTTCTAACTCTAAAAGTTTATTCAGCATTTTCTCAGCTTTATAATTCTTTCAACTCTCTAACAGTGAACATTTTGAGCGACAAGTTCAACTTTTGTGAGCTCGGATAAAAATATTTCATTTGTAAAAACTTTAATTTAGTCAAAGGGAGATAACACCAACAAAAATATTAGGTTGGTGCAAAAATAATGACGTAATAATGTCGTTTTTTGACGTATTTTTTAACGTCAAAAAACGACATTGTTACGTCATTATTTTTGCACCAGCCTAATAGTAACCTCTTTGCTTGTACATCATTATACAAATATAAATATTAATCTCGTCGTTGTTATAAAACCGGTTTGTTTTTTTTCTTATTCTTTCATATTTTGTGGTATTTTGCTTTAAATATAAATTCGAGAGGACACTCAACTAACAGCCGTCTGCAAATGGTGACCCCGACGTTTCAAAAGAAATAAAAAAAAATCTTTTACAAACACTGCTGAAGAAAGAAGATAGTTAAAATAATAGCGGTGTCAAAGGAAACACCGTCCTTTTGACACTTATTTTCGGGTACGAAAGTTTATGTTTGCCAAAGATATTTTATTTAATTCCGGTTATTTCTGTTGCATAATAACAGCTTCGAGTATTTCGAATTTCTGTTTATTTTGGAGTACCTTTGCAATTAATTTCTGTTTCTTTGCAATTAATTTTTATTTAAGTTGGATTACTTGGTCTTTTTTATTAATTCACCCTAAAATCGATGTTTCCTGCAAAATAAAAAGAATTTATATATTTACTAAATTTCACACCAAAATTCAGAAATGTTCTTTAAAATTGGTTCCAAATGCATTCATTATTGTTCTTTGCCTTACGTCTCTAAAGGAACAGACAGAAATAAGAGTCTATTATGCCGCGATGAGTCCCGAACATGGACTTATTGTTCATTTTGGCGTTCCGTCACGTACTTTCGATTGTTTGCGTGTGTGCTGTTTCTGGGTCAACGAAATTCATACTATGATTTACAATCAGATGAATAGAATTGAGATCATTCTTCAAAGATATCTATCCTTTCCAACAATCCGACATAATCGTAGTCCCAGGTAAAATACTGTTTCGGATGGCGTCCAATAATGTGAAAGCTGTCCTATGTGGAACACAGTACATGAAACTTTGATTTGAAATTTATAATTTCTTGGGGGGAATTGATATTTGCAATAAGTAACTTTACATTAATTTGGATGAATTAACAGAAAAGATCTGATTACTTTTTGTAATTAAGAAGATAAGAATTCTTCCTTGTGTTTTTTTATATATTGATCTTCATATCACAAACAACCAAAATACAACCATTAACACATGTAGAGGTGGTGTAAGAATTGTTGGCTAGGGTCACCGTGAATATAATCAAGAAGGAAAGCTGTGTTCTTGTAAAACAACAACCCACATGAATTATGTACAACAAACACGAGAGAAAAATAATCAAGCCCAGTGAACATTAATAAAATATTGTATTAACAATGATATACAAAAATCAACAATAGTATAAAGAAAGTTGCTTCCCTTTTTTCGTAATAAAAAGGGTAAGTTTAGCTAATTAATGTTGAGTACAATATTGAATGTTATTTAACTACAAAGTTCAATTGATGTCTTAGCTAAATAAAGAATAATTCCACAGTGTGTTACCAGTGTAGAAAGATGTAATGTTCATGAGTGATATCAATAGGAATTAGTATGATTACTCGAATGAGTAATAATTAAGAATTAAAATGTCACAAGAATATGCGCCGTGCCGTATTTTCCAAGAATTGAATTTCTACTGGCTGTTGGCTAACAGCGAGAGGGTTTATATATCTACTCATAGGCTCCAGTGAGCTTGGCGCTAAAAATATAGAAAGATACTAAAATACGCGATTGGTCAGGGAATGGACCAATCCGTGATTTTAGAGAAAAATTCAAATTACGTGCGATGGCAAAATTGTCATATAATAAGTATCATATATTTATGAACCAATGACATTAAAGAAAGCGGAGGTGTGGCACATGTAAGTGATCACCACACACAAGTCAAACATTTGTAGATAATTACAAAATACTATATGACGCTCACGGCAAGGAATTTATAAAAGAAAAAAATGTATATTCATTTACATGCAAAACATTAGTTTACATAAAGAAGAATTTGCATAACACAAAAAATAATGTTCATTTACATAACACGTCACTTAAACGATACACTTATATTTAAATTTGAAATGCAGCGTTACAAAAATGCTATAGCTAATATACTGTTGTCTCCGATACTGACAACATTTAGTCCTTGATAATAACCTAGAGAGTCGAAAGTACTCGTACAAAAACGAGACAAAATTAGAGAACTTTAAACATTTTATCCTCAATTTTGATTCAGGGTGTACAACAACTTTTTCGAAAATTGAAAAATACAGTAAACTATTAAACAGGCCGAATCTTTAGGTTTAATTTAATATTGAATTGAATTGAAATGAATTATATCTTTCCAGTTTATCAGTTGTTCACAAACCTTTTCGGTTACTTCCACCTTGGGTTTCCGATCACAATCCTCGCGTTTGCAGGGAAAATGAAATAAAATCGATAAAAAAAGACTAAAAAAAAAAAAAAGAAAAAAAAAAGTAGAAATATATTTTCCCATGGTGCTATGAGTAAAGGAACCGAAAATATGATTACCTCCTTCGTTTTCGCCAAACGTCGTTTGGTGGCATTTTTGAAGTATATTAAAAGGCAAACATTTCCTGTCCCGTTCTCGATTGTCCTTTTTGCTACAAGATATAGCACTGTGTGCTAATAACGCTCCTGTTGGAGACGTTAGTTTTCCCGGTTCACTGATGACTGAATTCATGGCGCTCGCACGTGTCTTCCAAAAACCTCAACCTATGAATGTAGATCAAGCTTTCTCTTTGGTTGGTCAAACTGCAAAGCTGACTTGAACGCGACCATTGTAACGATGCTTATAATCACTTACCTAACTTCTGAGCCAAGAAAAAAAGGACGCCCCATAACCATGTTTAAGCCTTCTAACGTTAAAGTAAGTAGAAACTTCCCTTTGTTCGTTCCAATTCTGCGCAAGGCTGATATGTGTTCGGTCATATATGCAATACTTGTGCAGAGGTATAAGCGATCGAAAAGCGAATAAACAAATAACGGGGCTCTACAAATTTTAGACAAATTTTATTATTGAGTTTTTGTTTTCTTTCAAGTTGAAAGAAACGAATTACAAAGATCCTTGCGAAACAAAGTCTCACAAAAATATTTATTTTTGTTATTTACAGTACGCAGAATAAATTGCGTTCGTATAGTAGAATAAACAATTTGTCTACATAAAGTGAGTGTCACGTATTTACGTTGTTTTATGAATTCATGTAATTTTCTCGTGTCAGCAGGCGAAGCTGTGTTATGACCACTACTAACTTATTGCTTACATAAATCCGTCCGTATGTTTTCGTGTATTTAATTTACTTAAAATTCGCGAGGTTATTATAAGAAGGCTACTCGATATATGTAAAAGGTTGAGTCATCAATTGTATGAAAGGTATGAGAATTCAGATGTGTGCAAAACAACGGACCTTAGTCAAGAGTTCAAACTGAATAATAAACTTTATGCAATCGTATTTACAACAGAGAAATAGGCTCCAGGGATTTAAAAGATTAGATTTACTAAGATCAGAAGTTTATTGATTAATTACTTTCCCAATTTTGATATATCTATTTTTAGCAGAGAAAATATTGTTGATCATTTTCTAGAGTGAGCTTTGAAATTTCGTAGCAGTCAACAAATATAATTGTCGTCTGAAATTTCAGAGCCATCAGCGCGTTTGAAATGACGTCGCTGATTGGTTAATATATGCGAATGTGGAAATTCAAATCTATATTTTGCACAAAAATTAATTTTTCAGTGGTAGTACTTCAATCTATTGATTTTTCTACACTTTTTAACGGGTTTTTCATACTTGTACTTACCTATCCCAACTTCTGGACCAGTAAGAAAACGGACAGAGACAATGAGAACTTGATTTCACTCCACTAACCATAAAAAAATGAACGTCCATAGTAGAAACTCACGCGTTGTATGTTTCTATCTTCTTTTAACATTTGTCTATATTTCTGAGATGAGGTATTGTAACTATTTACACTATTTACATTATTCGGACTGTTCTCATCTTTACTGCCATATTCACAGCGTTTCGATCGTTGTACGCGCCCGTCTTCTTCAGGTGATATTCGAACCAAACCCATTATTTAGTTCACGGGGATTTTTCGCTTGATAACTCAACTTTCCAAGGTTTTGTTCCTTCTACCGTGAGCAGGTATTGAACTAACAACCCTTTGGGTCAATTCACTTTTGGATCAATCATCCAAAGCTTTTATCCACTGGGCCACGTATACTTCTTTGTTTACATATCGAATATGCACCTTTTCCTAAAAATAAATAGAAACACATAACCCTTTAATCTTCATACATCTCAAAGACACACAAAAACATGCAGCGGACACACATGCAACTTTCTTGTGATTAGGTAGACTGAAAATTTAAAACGATCTAACACCACAAAAAGTTTTTGTATTACACAAATAAAACCAAACTTAGCAAAATAAATTAACAGTTTGAAACGGTGAATTGACATTTGACCTGTAACTAGAGATGGATGTGACTGGTACAGAGAAATGAACTTCTCAACAACAGACTCAAAGGGGGGAAGTTTGATATCTTTGCGGTCAGTAAATTTGACTTTTTGTTTTGTCTTGTAAAACTGGGCGCTGGAATTGAAACGACGCTCTACTAAATATAAATTTGTGAAGACAATAATATATATCCTGATCTTTGTTTCACAGTGCAGCGTAGCGGTAAGAAACGTTATTTTGAGCGAAATGTATATCATGACTACATTTATATATATATATATATATATATATATATATATATATATATATATATATATATATGTTTGTGTGTGTGTGTGTGTG
>OZ010606.1:1495000-1567500 GCA_963932145.1 Acanthosepion lycidas | reverse complement strand
ACTACATCAAAATAATAAAAGACTTCATCGATACGAAACAAAAGAAGACAAAACTAGAAGGAGGAATTTATTCAACAGCAAAAATTGCCAGAATGAATGTATTGCAGAAACCTCAAAAAGTTTAAATAAAAGATTATATTATGTTGGTGCAAAAATAATGACGTAATAATGTCGTTTTTTGACGTTAAAAAATACGTCAAGAAACGACATTATTACGTCATTATTTTTGCACCAACCTAATATGTAAGCAAAAAAGACATTTAAAAAACAAACACATTGGTTGTTGACCATAACAAGACTGACCACAATTTTGATATAAAAAATGTTACTCTAATTAAATGAGAAAATAATTCATTAAGAAGAAAATGTCTCTACCTACCCTGATGATGACCCCAAAAAGTCGAAATCTTGGGCCATATTTATTGTACTTTTGTTTCGAAATGAATTTTGGGTAATTTCTGACAAAGAGGCAGTTATAAAGTTGAAAAAGAAAATAATAAATTGCATGAATTTCCTTGTTTTTCTATTTCGCATTTTTAAGTATATCCATATTGGGCGATATATTTGAAAGAATTTTAAATTGCAAAAACCAATTAGTCCTTAGCAAATAGCAATTATTAAAATATCCCTGGAAATGAAATAAAAATAGTCTTTACTTTTCCATGAAGGCAAGCTACGCGTATAAAATTCTTTATGCTTTTTCTATCAAAAGGGAGTCCTAAATTTTGATTTAAAAAGATCATGGCGTCTCTCAAAGGCGTTATAATTTTCTTATAAGCCCCACGGAATGCTGGGTATTAATGGCGCTCTCAGAGTTAATTGAATGAATGTTAACATTGAAGATCGGTTTCAATCTTTTTCCCATTTATTCCTACAGCTTATTTGTCAGCACTAATAACTTTTTGTATTGCGTTTCATTTTTCAGATTAAATGTGAAATGTTTCGTCTAAATTATTCAACTGATGTGTGTTCGAGAGAAAAGTTTTATGTTGATTTCGGGAATAAATAAAACCATTTAATATTAAAAAAAACAAAACAAAACAAAAAAAAAACTAACAGAAGCAGTATCAGTTTTACAATGACATTCACCTTGAGGTATAGGGTTACAGAGCAAGAGGCATCACCTAAAGCAAGATGATGATGCCACCAAGATGCAAGGGCCTATCTGAAATAAAAGAAAAGTAGAAGACTTTAAAAGGAACCGGAAATCCTAAACAGGAAACAAGGGTTAAACCTCTACTCCGGTTTAAAAGAACGTGGAGGTGTGTGAACAGGACGATAGGCGAGATAAACTTGACAATCATTTCTTTTTTTATGGGCTGTGTCCTTTCAGGAGGTTGGAGGTTATGCCTCTCCACAACTTCCTATCCATTGTAGCCCGAAGTAATGTTTGCCCCCTTACGATATCTTCCAGCCTCTGTTCTGTCATCCATTTATAAAAGTTTGAACGGTCGGCTAATTTCCATCCGGCGAACTTGCCTTAAATACGGTACCCTCTTCTTCAAACCCTTTCAATCATTTCTTTCTGATTCTGTGTTCTTTTCGCTCTCACATACTCTATTTGTCCTTTTTATGCCGCACATATTCCTTCCACGGTATTCTCAGCATCCTTCTGTAGATCCAAAAATCAGTTTATCTGTAGGAAACTGTCCAGCATTCACAGCTAAATAGGAGAATTGATATTACAGACCATTTCAGCAATCCTTTCTTTAGTTTCTAATGAAACTTAGCCATTTCTTCATTCTTTGTTTAGCTTTTGTAAGGCATCTTTCGCCATTCAAACATGATATTGCTGATTTCTGTTCATGGTATTCTCAACATCTGTCAGCAGAACCACATCTCCACTGCCCGAGGGCTCCTCTTCATCTCTGTGGAAATTGTCCAGCATTCACTGCCGTACAGGAGAACTGATATTATTAGGTTGGTGCAAAAATAATGACGTAATAATGTCGTTTTTTGACGTATTTTTTAACGTAAAAAACGACATTATTACGTCATTATTTTTGCACCAACCTAATACATAGAAGTTCGTCACTCTTTTCTTTCAAACGAATTTTTCCTGTATTTTTTTTAATACTTTGTCTAGTTTTTGGAAGGCATATTTCGCTATTTCAAATCGCCTTCGGATTTCGGTGTCAGATTTTTTCTTCCGTTAAAGTATATCCCAGAAATATAAACTTTAGTATTGCTTTATTTTGACATATTCAATTCGTGCCACGCATTTTGCTCTGTTTCTCTTTCTAACGAACAGGAATTCCGCCAACCTACAATTGATCCTTCTCGCTTTCCTTTATTACCTCGTATAGAATTTCCTTCAGTTTTTTTTCTGTATCAGACATCAAGTTGGTATCATCTGTGTATCTTATGTTGTTAAGATTGTGGCCGTCAATAAGAAATCCTGATAGGACATCTAGTTCTCTGAGGATCGTCTCGTTGTATAGGTTAAAGAGAAATGACGCATTCTTGTTTTACGCCTGTTTTTACTTTTGTGTACTTATTCGATCACGACTAAGTAGTGGATTCGATCGATATTGGGTGCTCCACATTTTCGGCCTTGTGCCATATCTAAGCTTCTGTATTATTCTAATATTCCCCACCCTTATTCAAATCTTAAAAGTGTCTCTAGTAAAGCAGCCGGTACAGGTATCTGATCTAGAGCAATTCTTTTAAAGAATGTCTTTCTGAATATAACTATAAACTGGCCCCCTCATATTCCCTTTTATGAAAGAGCACAGTTGTCAAAAAAAAAAAAAAAAAAAAAAAAAATCCTCAAATCAGCGTTTAAGAAATCTTAGAAGTGTCTTTGATATTAGATCAGTTTCTTAATTGTCTGTATATACTTGCTTTAAAAAATAGTTGGCGGATGGTTTGGTGATAATTTCAGCTTATTTTTAGGGAAAATCATGACGGAATATAAAATATACATGTTTCTAGAACCAGGAAAAATAGGACAACAGAGACGAGGAAGTAGGCATTTGTGGTCATCGTAATGGTAACATTAACCGTTTCCTTATAAGGAAACATTCGACATAGATTAACCGAACAGCCAGTGCTACTCGAGTTAAGCTTTTCATTACTCCCTGGTCATCGGACTGGGATTAGTGTATAGTATGTGTTCTGCTAGTTTCTAATGGTAATGATAATATTAGCCGTTTCCTTATAAGGAAACATTTGAATATCATTAACCGAGCAGTCAGTGCTACTCGAGTTATGCTTTTCTTCTCTTCCTGTTTTCCTCTCATATTATAGGTCGAATTGGGATGCCTGGTTTGTTTGCTTGTTTGTTCACACACACACACACACACACACACACACACACACACACACACACACACACACACACACACACACATCTATCTATCTATCTATCTATCTATCTATCTATCTATCTATATATATATATATATATATATATATATATATAAAATACGAAATTGTAATTGGTAGTGATTATTCAAAAGAGGTTTTTTCAGTCCATATGAGAGATCAATGTATGATACTGAGCAAATTAAAAAATAATTAGGAAAAAACCTTCAAAAAACATATTCGGTAATAAATTTATTTCAATGAATATAAGCTTTGAATATGAATCTCATCAGACCGACTACATTTTATGAAATGGAATCAAGATATCACAGACAGATATATATACAATGATAAAAAACGAAACAAAACAAAGCAAAAAACAAATACAAAAGTAAAAATTAAAAAATAATAAAAAATACAAGATAAAACAATAGCAAAAATAAATTGACCTAGAAAAGTTTTCTTAGGAGACTTACATTAAGAAGAGAGAAGTTAATATAACGTGCAAGGGAAGATAAAGAGTTAGGAAAGTCAAATTTAAAACTAAGTTACAACAGTGTGTCAAATAAAGTTGGCAAAAGTAGAAAGTTAAAAGTTGTGTTTGTTTAGACGGCATCATCATCATCATCATCATTTTATACAATCATCATTACATAATACTACTACTACTAATGATAAAAAAATTATAAGAAAAATATATAACATAAAACTTAAATATATACATATATATTTATATATAACAAGAATATAATATAATAAAAACCAGGATAATCGTAATAATAATCAAATAACGAAAAAAAATAAAAGATAAAGATAATAATAATAAATAAGTAAAAAATAATTACAAATAATAATAAAAACAATATTAAAAATATATGTATGGCAAAGATAATAAATGATATATATGATTTTTTTTTATCTTTGTATATCTGTCTGTCTGGATATATTGATTCCATTTCATAAAATGTAGTCGGTCTGATGAGATGAATATGCTTATATTCATTGAAATAAATTTATTACCGAATATGGATTTTTAAGTCTTTTTTATTAAAATTATTATTATAGTTTGTTCTGTATCATACATTGGCCTCTCATACGAACTAAAAGTGCTCTTTGGAATAATCCCTATCAATTACAATTTGGTATTATATATATATATATATATATATATATATATATATATGATCGACTCTCCCGTTGAGATTCGACGTATGAGGGTCAAGCAGATCAGTTTCCAGGAAACCGACAGCCCGACACCGGCACATGAGATTTGATTATAGTGGTGAAGGCCTCGTGCAGGACCATCCACACTTTTTGGAGGGACGAATACAGAGACCTGGTGCACCGAATGCCACAAGGTTCCCAAACGACCCTCCGCAGGTTTTGAATTCAGAGTTGTCCTTCTCCTAGACCAGTTGCCATCCAAGGCTATAGAACCAAGTCTGTCCTGCTATTTACCTATATCTGAGTTGAGGGGAGAAGAATATGATTCACACGTTTCCCAAGAGTATTAGCACGTAAGTGAATGTAATGGATTCGACTGGAATTCGAACTCGGCTCTCCGATTCCTCAATCCAAGCCGATATCCACCGTGCCTCCTCTACTTTTTGAAATGAAAAATGTAGGAAATACGATCCAACACACACACACACACACACACACACACACACACACACACACACACACACACACACACACACACACACACACACACACACACACACTCTGCGTTTTATAATAAGTAAGAATAAATTTATATTAATAGTACAAATAATAGGTATTCTAATTTGTAATAGTTTTGTTCTGATAGCGGTAAATTTGTTTCTAATCTTGATGTGGAAGTCAAGTATAATTGTAAAAAAAATGTGACAATGATAACAATAGTAATTATAGTAATGGATGCAGCAAACATAAAAATGATGGTGAAAATAGTAAGAATAAAATAATAATTCCAATAATGAGAACAATGACAAAAAGTAAAAAGCAATACTAATGGTGTTGGGAGAGGATATAACAGTGGTTGTGATAAATAATCATAATAATAACAGTAGCAGTAATAAATAATGATAATAACAATGGTAGTAAAATAATTATGATAATAATGGTAATAATAAATAATAACTAATAATAAATAATGATAGATTAAGATAATAGCAGTAGTAAATAATAAATAATGATAATGATGGGTGGTAATAAATAAGTGATAATAGTGATGGTCGCCTAATGAGATGCATTGATACGCATTGAAACACGACTGCAATTGTGTAGCGATTTTGACATGTTTTCAGTGCAATATACTAAAATAAATAATATTGCTCAATTGTATTGAGCCCTCTTTTAAACTAAATGTTACGGACGTTGGAATTGTACTCTATCCGTTCTCCTCGTACCGTACCTATATATATATATATATATATATATATATATATATATATATATATATATATACCATTCGTTCATGCTTAGAATATTGCTGCCACATATGGTCCGGTGCTTCTACTATTTATCTAGATGTTCTTGATGCAATCCGAAGAAGAATCAGCAATATTATTGGTCCTGATCTGGCGTCTCGGCTTCAGTCAATTTCCCACCGCCGCAAAGTTTCCCCCTATGCCTTTTGTATAAATATTTTCATGGTAATTGTTCGAATGAACTCTTTGGTATGGTAAATAGACTTTATAAATTTATGCGCAGACTGGCGACGAGGTTTCATCAATTTACAGTCGAGTTGGTTAGATGTAACCGTAAGTTCTATGCTAACAGTTTATTCTCTCGCATTTCTCGAGTAGCGGATTTGTATAATAATAATAATAATAATAATAATAATAATAATAATATATATATATATATATATATATATATATATATATATATATATATATATATATATATATATTATAGGAGATTAAAACAAAAATATGTTAAGAATCGCTACACAATAGCTTCGTATTTCGGCACTAAGTTGTGCCACTTCAGGCGATGGTAAATAACTGGAGAGTAAACTATTATTTTCAATTTCAAAAGGAAAATAACCCCTCTTTTGTCGAAAGAGAAGAGACGACGAGAAAACACAAGATCAGAATTAAAATGAGGCTTGTGGGTTTACCCTGATTAACTCATCAGCTGACAGACCTACGCTAAATTAAAAGTTACATATTAGAGATGTCAGCATCAATCAAGCGCAGAAGTTTAAATACTGGGGAATGTTTGAATAGAGAAAAATGCGACACGGAAATCCGAACACTCATTGGATTAGCGAAAGAAGCATCTCAAAAGCTTAGCAAAGAGTCGAGAAACAGAAAAATATCGTTAGAAGCAAAGAAAAGGAGGGATGGATTATTATGTAATATTGATATTCTTATACAGCAGTGAATGCTGGACAATATTCCCACAAATGAGGGGAGAACTGGAGGAAATAGAAATGTGATTCTGCAGAAGGATACTGAGAATTCCATGGACGGAGCGAGTAAGCGACAAAGACGTTTAAAGAAAATGGCAACTTATGTCACTTATGTTCGAAATCAGTAAAAGGCAAAGGAAGGAGGACTTGGAAAGTTTTACCCTTCTAGGGTATGTTGAAGGCAAGAGAGATAGGGGAGGGCAGCGAACCTGCTTTCTGGTGGACTTGTGAGAATGGATACCAAAACTATTAAAAGGAGAAAAACTGCTAAGAGTCACAAGAGACTGGGTGTTGTGGAGAGCCATGATCATACATTGTTGTTCATGATGACGGTCGTCTTTGAGTATAGAATCCAGAGGTTAGCCGTGAATATTTCGAAGACAGTAAGGAAGCGTAGTTCTGGTTAGCAGTGGATATCCCGGTAAAGTAGCAGAGCTTAGTTCTTCCTTCTGCTCCTCTTCGCCTGACAAGCTGGTACTGGACATTCGGATAGAGTAAACAAAATGGCCGCCTTTATACACGACGGACTGTATATTCTACGTCTTCTGATTGGTTAACCTTCTATTGGTGGACTATAAAATGAGTCAAGTCATTTGGGCTAACTCACTAGTGCATAATACACCCAAAACTGCAACACCCCCTCATTTTTCGGTATATTATGGAATCTTCTTTCAAAATATTAGTAAAGTCAATATTAATATGGAACAAATACTTTAGTATTCAGAATTTTTTTTCTTTTATTTTCCCTTTAAAGTCAATATTAATATGTAACAAATAATTTAGTATTCCGAATTTTTTTTTTTTTAGCATTCATAAAATAAATTTTCTTTTTCTTTTTTTCTTTTTTTTTTATTAAAGAAAATTAATATCCACAAAAATTACGAATTTGGGTTGTGATCACCACAAAAAAAAAGTGGAAAAAAAAATTCGGAATACTAAATTATTTGTTACATATTAATATTGACTTTACTAATATTTTGAAAGAAGATGCCATAATATACCCAAAAATGAGAAAAAAAAAAATTAAAAAAAATTTCTGAATACTAAAGTATTTGTTCTATATTAATATTGACTTTAATATTTTGAAAGAAGATTCCATAATATACCCAAAAATGAGGGGGTGTTGAAGTTTTGGGGATATTATGTACTAGTGAGTTAGCTCCAAAACTGCAACATACATGCCCTGAAAGGATGCAACAGATAAATGAAGACGTGTCTGGAGACTGCTTATTTTAGCTAAATCGTCGTCGTCGTTTTTATTTCGTATCCAAGAATTTAATTTCTCTGTTAATTTCTTCATTTATGATGTCTAAATTCGCCGCTAACGTGCAGGTTCAGTAATAGAAGCTTCCAGTTTCACCAAAACCTTCTCTCGTCATCCATTCCCTATCGCCATTATGCTTTGCAAGAGTTGGTTGGAGATGAGAGAAAATCAGAGTAAAGGAAGCATCAATATCGGGAATTTGTTTAAGGTGGGCCTCAACTTGCCAGGAAGTGACCCAAACATTTGATATCATGACCTTCCTCTGCGACACGTATGGAATGAGACATACAGAATCCAGTTATAAAAATTGCAACGGACTGCCGCTGACTTATAATTTCAAGTGGCGCCTTCTGTAGCATGTCCGTAATGTGTAGCCCTCTTCGACCTTGCTGACAAGGATGGTCCTACCAGGAGTTTAGTATTTCCGACCGCGACGTTGTCAATGTCATTGAATGTCGCAAGCCCCTCCATCACGACAAGGAACGAGCATCAGAAGTACGGACATAGAAATATACACGAATAAGCACTAAATACTATAATAGGAAAGTCATTATTATGAAATGAGACTAAATACGTAGATTCTATCTTCGGTCGTCAATTATTGCCTTCCATTTTGGTGAAACTTTTCGGAAAAAATTCGTATATACATCGGCAAAAAGAAAGAAATTCGGTAGAAAAGTAAATCAATACAAAAAAAAAAAAAATAGAAAGCAAAGTGTTAATGAGAGAACACCAGACTTAAAAAAAAAGCATAATGTGTATAAAGACAGAGAGGGAGAGAGAGGGGATAGGAGGGAAGAGAAGGAGAGAGGGGGAAGGAAGGGGAGAGGAATAAAGGTGAGACAGAGGGTGATGGGAGAGAGAGGGTGATGACAGAAAGGGAGAGAGGGACAGGAGAGAGAAAAAGGAGAAAGTGAATTGTAAAATTCTAGCATTTATAAATCAAACTGTATATGAGCAATTTCCTTGATAAAGCCGACAATGAATTGTTGGCCGCCATTAAAGACTGCGTGACAATTTTTGACCAGAATTGTAAATGATCTGAACACTGTTTGTCTCACCCTTAATGATACCCCCCCACCAAAAAAAACCCTTCTTTCCTCCATTCCAGCCTTTAATGTTTCATAGACACGATACACTTAAAAGACTTGTCTTATTGGCGCTTCTGTTTTAGCCAGCACAAGTCTCTGTTGTTTCAAATAACGACTCTGTAGAAGCAGCAACTCACCCCTCTGATGCGTACTATTTACCTGTTAACAATGATTTAGTTTACATGAGTTATTTCCCTTGGCTAGTATTATTTGCATGTCTCTAGGGAACCGGGTAAGAGATGAAACGCTGTGCGGAATTAAACGTTTTTTTGCCACGATATCCACCTCATCGTTTATTTTGCCTCATGAACGCCTTGGAAGTTAAACGGACACAGAATTGTTAAAAGCACAACAGCAAGACTGGAGGAAGGGAAGAAGAAGAATCGAAACGGTCCAAATCACTGGAATTCTATGGTTGGGAACAATATTGAAAAGATGCTAAGAGACTGACTGGGTAGGAAAGGTTTTCAACTGGGAACTGTGCAAGTGAGAAGAAGAACGCGAACAATGTAAATAATTATAATATTCATCTCAGAATTATGTTTGACAGTTTGCAATAATAAATCGACAGAAAGGAAGAAAGTTACATGAAGTTAGAGTGTGTGAGGACAGGCAACACGTGGTGATAGGGATTCTACAAAAATAAATGTATACAAGGTGGCTACCTTAAACAAATGTTCAAATACTAATACAATACTAAAAGAGACCAGTGCAGAGAGAAAAGAACATACGGGCGATTCTATTGTTTAGGGGTAAATTTAGGAGGATAAAAAAGGTGAAACGCCTGTACTTTATTGTGCCGGTTCGTGCAATTACTAGGAACCGAAGAAGTGGTCAAAAACAGTGACTAATCTAAAATGTAACGAAATGAAAAAGGTTTTGGTTATTTTTGTTTAGCGGCATATAAAATATGGTTTATTTAATGCCGAAATTTAAATGTTGAAATTCAAACATAATTAATTCTAGAGAATGACATTATTTCATCATTAAATTATAATTATTTAGCAATTATTTTAACTACCGTCATTACTTGGTAATGTTCATTGTTTTAAAATGCGATAATTAGAATTGTAATAAAACTTAAACATATAAAAGGGAATTTATACGTTTTTTTGTTCTTAAGAATTGACAACAAAATATTAAACACTATTTATTTATTAGATTGTTTATTTACAAGAATAATTTTATATTTACAACATTCTAAAAAACTAATACAATTAAAACTAATACAATGCAATATTTATCATTTACCAATTTATAAAGAAATAAATATGAAAACAATTTTTTATTCATAAATTTATAAACATTTACTAAATTATTAAAATATGTGAATAAGGAAATCCTTATTATTTACCATTTTATAAAGTTTGAATCAATTGGCAATTAGCTGACGTTTTTGCCAATCTTTCCAATAAACAAGTAAATAGTGTTTATTATTTTTGTTGTCAATTCTCAAGAACAAAGAAAATGTATAAATTCACTTTTATATATGTTTAGACTTTATTACAATTCTTTTCATCGTTTTTTTAAACCAATAAACATTGCCGTGGGAGTGGAGGTAGTTAAAATAATAGTGGTGTCAAAAGAAAGGCCGTTTTTTTGACACTTCATTTTTTTGCAGACACAAAGAGTCAAATATTCTAAAGATTTTATAAATGGTATAATATAGTATTCTAAAGATTTTATAAATGGTATAATAATTACTTGACCCTAAACATGGCCATCTGGTATATTTTGCCTTTCGCATAACATCTGTTATAATCAACTTCAGCAGTACTTTTTGTTAGGACCGATCGGATCATTTGGTATCTGTGATTTCTGTTACAAAAAAATTCTAGATTCGAGTATTTCTCATCTGTAATATTAACGATGAGAACTCTAGAAAACATGACATTTGCTAATCGTTAACTCGCAAGAAAAGAGAAAAAATACGATGGTTAAAAGGCAAATGAGAGAAAGAGAGAGGGGAGAGAGAGAGTGAGAGAGAGGAAATATAGAGAGAGGTAGAAAGAGAGACAGACAGAAAGTGAGAAAGAGAGGGAGATATATAGAGAGAGGGAGAGAGGTGGAAAGAAAGAGATAGAGGTGGGGAAATGCAGAGATAGACAGAAGGAGAGAGAGATATAGAGGGGAGAGAGAAATCTAGAAAAGAAGATATTTGATAAATGTCAACTCGCAAGGAAATAGGAAAATACAGAGAGAGAAAGAGACATAGAGGAGCGAGAGGGAGATATATATAGAAAGAGACAGACTGAAATTGAGAAAGAGAGGGATATATATATATATATATATATATATATATATATATATATATATATATAGAGAGAGAGAGAGAGAGAGATGGAGAGAAATAGAAAGAGATATCGGCAGAAAGGGAGAGTGAGAAATGGATATATATATATATATATATATATATAGAGAGAGAGAGAGAGAGAGAGAGAGAGAAAGGGATATATATATATATATAGAGAGAGAGAGAGAGAGAGAGGTAGAGAGAGAGAGAGAGGGAGAGGCAAAGATAGAGAGAGGGGGAGAGAGAGGGGAGAGAGAGGGGAGAGAGAAATCTAGAAAAGAAGACATTTGCTAATAACTTGCAAGGAAATAGTAATATATATATATATATATATATATATATATATATATATATATAGATAGATAGATAGATAGATAGATAGATAGATAGATATATAGAGAGAAGGAGAGAAATAGAAAGAGATATCGGCAGAAAGGGAGAGAGAGAAAGGGATATATATATATAGAGAGAGAGAGAAAGGGATATATATATATATAGAGAGAGAGAGAGAGAGGGGGGAGAGAGAAATCTAGAAAAGAAGACATTTGCTAATAACTTGCAAGGAAATAGGAAAGTATTGAGATAGATAGATAGATAGATAGATAGATAGATAGATAGATATATATATAGAGAGAGAGAAGAAGAGAGATATAGGGATCGAGAGTGAGATAGAGGGTGAGAGAGAAAGAGAGGTGGTGGGAGAATGAGACAGAAAGGGAGGGAGAGAGAGTAAGAGAGAGGCAGAGAGAGAGGGAGTAGAAGAGAGGCAGAGATAGAGAGAGAGAGAGTGAGATAGAGGGAGAGAGTGGTGGTGGGAAAGAGAGTGCTCTAGAAAATATAACATTTGGAAATATTTAAATCGCAAGGAAATGGGAAAATACGATGGTTAAAATTCAAATGTGTGTGTGTGTGTGAGAGAGAGAGAGAGAGAGAGGGGTGAGAAAGATAGAGGGAAATAGGAAAGGAGAGAGAACGAGAGTGAGGGAGAGTGAAAGAGAAAGGGAGAAAGAGAGTGAGTGAAAGAGAAAGGGAGAAAGAGAGAGTGAAAGGGAAAGGGAGAAAGAGAGTGAGGAAGAAAGATAGAGAGGGAAATAGGGAAGGAGAGAGAATGAGAGCGAGAGAGAGAGAGTGAAAGAGAAAGGGAGAAAGAGAGACAGAGTGAAAGAGAAAGGGAGAAAGAGAGTGAGGTAGAAAGATAGAGAGGGAAATAGGGAAAGAAAGAGAATGAGAGCGAGCGAGAGAGAGTGAAAGAGAAAGGGTGAAAGAGAGAGAGAGAGAGTGAAAGAGAAAGGTGGAAAGTGAGTGAGGAAGAAAGATAGAGAGGGAAATAGGGAAGGAGAGAGAATGAGAGCGAGAGAGAGAGTGAAAGAGAAATGTAGAAAGAGAGAGAGAGAGAGAGGGAGGGAGGGAGGGTATAAGAAATAGAATAAAAAAAAAACAACAACGAATGAATGAAAACTAAATAAGTACTTGAATCGATTAAAAGACCTAAACTGGATAGTTTTGAGATTTTGGTTCATAAAAAAAGCTCGGAATAACATCTGTTGTTGTCCTGAGAGAATTTGTTAACGATTTCATTTTTCAAATCTTTCAATGATTTTACGTGTTTTATAAAACAGCAAAGGAAGATAAAAAAACAAAAACAAAAAACAAAAAAAAAAAAAAAAAACAAAAAAACAAAAATCAAAATAAAACAAAAAAAAAACCTAGGACTTAAAGAAGCTGGAATCAACTATAAACAGTTTGCAAAAAAAATATACTAAACGGAAACTGGCGACAAAAAATTATTATTATTATTATTATTATTATTATTTTCTTTCATTTCTGGTGTGTACTCATTTATTTCCGGGTCCCGACAAGAGACCTAAGGCTACAAATGGTATCATGACATTTTCCTCTGAGCAATTAAAAAAAAAATCACACATATTTTACATAGATAAAGCCCTTCGTAAGGTGTGGACTGTACCTGTGAGAACAAATTTTTGTATTTCTTTAAGACATAGGCTACCAGGAATCCCTTCAATGAGTCTACTGGAATATTTTCCAATCAATCTGAGGGCTCCAACTACAACTGGAATTGTTGATGTTCTGATGTACCACATTTATTATTATTATTATTATTATTATTATTATTATTATTATTATTATTATTATTATTATTATCTTTGATTTCAGGCGTTTACACATTTCTTTCCGGGTTCCGCCCAGGGACCTAAGGTTAGAAATGGCATGATGACACTTTCCACTGACAACAAAAAAAAAAAAGAAAAATGATTATTATTATTATTATTATTATTATTATTATTATTATTATTATTATTATTATCTAGAAACAAAGAAAACAAAGAGTTTTTGCAAAAAAGGAAACTTTATTCGGGTTTAGATTAATTTTCCGATTTTTGATCTTGGGAGCCGAATTAATTGTTGAGCTTCTAAGTTAATGATGTAATTAGAAAGGAATCGAATAATTAGAAGCGCAATTAGATAGGCTGAGTGGTCGGTACATGTAATATCAGTAACCGTGTCTGCTTCTCACACATTAGACTTTGTAGCCGCATAAAACACTGACCGAGAGTGTCTTGTACTTGCAACATCTGTGACCATGTCTGTCTCTCATACATTAGAGTTTCCATGAAATGTTGCCTGAGAGTCTGACTCTCGAGCATGCAAATTGCAGTGACGACGAATTAGATAGGTGCTTAAAACGGCTTAATCCTATTTATTAGGTTGGTGCAAAAATAATGACGTAATAATGTCGTTTTTTGACGTATTTTTAACGTCAAAAAACGACATTATTACGTCATTATTTTTGCACCAACCTAACAAATTGTGTTAAAATGTTGGTTCGTGAATTTGGGGACATTGCAAATGTGAGTTCAATCCTTGGACCAGGTAGTACAGTGGGAACAGAACAAACTATAACTGATCACTTGTACTTAAAAGAATAAACCAAGACTTCTCTTGGTATGGAACAAGAAAGCATGCTTCTATAAGATGAAAGGTTCGGATTGACAGAATCATGGAGAAGACTGCTTTAAATTATATAGATAATGATTCTATTTAGGTTCTGATGTTAATAAATGTCTTGGAGCTAGTAACCATTTTTCCGTCTTCGAATCTCGTAATGATGCCATTATTTCTCGGCAGTATTTTGGTCAAAAATACAATCTTTCTCTTTCCTTCATTTTTTTTTTAAACATTACGCCCCGAGCAAGGCGTGAAGCCACCAGGATGCAAGGGGTTGCAGAAGATTTGGAGCGAGAGCAGATAGGAGTGAAAGAATGAGGAGAGGGATAGTGGATAGATCAAGGTAACTGGAGATGTCGATTGACATTACATTTGAATAGTTGGAGATTATAGCTCTCAGGGAAACAGTAATAGCGAAGGGTGTTCCACAGGCGAGAGGTGCGAGGTATGAAGCTATCGGAGTAGAAGAGACGGCTACATTTAAAAGTTTCTACAGTGAAAGGGTGAGAGCGGGATGCCAGCCTCGTAGGGCGCTTGAATTCATGGAGACTGGGAACCAGTGAAAGCAGCTCATCGGAGCAATTACCATGAAAGTATTTCTAAAAAAGACAGAGAGAGGCGACGGCGTGTCTGTGAGAGAGTGATTGTAAACGAGATGCCAGATCAGGGCCAATTATATTACATATCCGTCTCTGGATCTTGTCAAGAGCTCCGAGGTAAACAGAAGGTGCCCCAGACCATATATGGCAGCAATACTCCATGGAAGGGCGAATGGTTGATTTGTATATTTGAAGTATCGATTCCGGGGAGAAAAAATTCCTGGCGCGGTACAGAGAGCCAACTTTCCTCGTGGTGGACGATGCAATTGCTGTCCGGCTATGACTAATGTTTGAACGCTGATTCGTAGTTATTTCTCTAACTTGCTGTGGAGTCAATTTTTCAAAATTTTTCTGAATTTTTGTCTAAATGAGAATTGCTTAAACAATAAAATGCCGAATAAAACCGAGAGACACTTCGAAAATGTTGCTAGTATTATGCAAAATAATTAGAATTTTGGTTACATTTTGTAAAAGGTAAAGGCACGAGTTCGAATTCCAGTCAAATTCATTATATTCACTTGAGTGCTAATAACCTTGGGAAAGGCATGAATCTATCTCCAGCTATCGGTAAAATAGCAATGACAGACTGGGTCCTGTAATCTTGGGTGGCAACCAGTCTAGGAGAAGGAAACACTGAATTCAAATCACCTTGTAGGCCCTGCTTCTTTAGGCAAAGGCTAGAAAAAGGTAACTTTAAAAAACAAATCCGCTTTTGTAAGGAGGGTTGGAGTAACTTCAACATTCCCGGGGCAAAAGGAACCAACAAGCCATTGCATTATTCTGCCTTGAAGGTCACCATGAATCACAATTGTGAGATGGAGGGGAGTGGTGACCACATCGGCGGTGCAAAATACGTTCACTGAATAAAATGAATGTAAAATATGGTATGGGAAAATTGCATTAGTCTAAAAATGTAACATTTTTGCTACTACCTGAGCGATCTGTTGGTGTTGAGATGCATTAAAATTAAATCCATTCATCAGTGATTTTTTTCTTTCTGAAACTTGAAAGAATGTCTCTTGTAATAAATTTTATTGATTGATTCATTTTCTACGGTTTATCAACCCTTTGCAGGTTATGTAAAGCCATAACATATTTTTACATTGTGAGAATTGTTTTTGGGGGTGGGCGGTGTTAGTAATAATAACAATTTACTTAATTTAAGTCTTACTATTAGGGTGGTGCAAAAATAATGACGTAATAATGTCGTTTTTTGACCTATTTTTAACGTCAAAAAACGACATTATTACGTCATTATTTTTGCACCAACCTAATAACTCATAGCAGGCGAAAGAAGAAGTGGCATAATGTCTAATCAGAATTTGTGCACATTTATGTTTGTTTATGGCACATCAACTCCTTATGGGTCATTTAAAGCCGAAATCTAATTTTCTTAGGACCATTCTTAATTTATTTTACAAAAATGTATTGCCGGTAACTTTTTTTTCAAAAAATGGATTGTTGGTAAATTTTCTTTTTACAAAAAATGTATTGCTGGTAATTTTTTTTTTTTACTATGAAAATGTATTGCTGGTATTTTTACTATAAAAATGTTTATAGTTTCATAGTGTTTTGATTTCAGTTTTTTTTTCGGTGGGTGGTGTTCAAAATTTGCCCATAGCTGAGACCCTAACAGGTGCTATCACCACAGGGTGGACGTGGGAACAACCGTAATGAAGAGGTGGTTCCACGCTCCTCAAAACCTCCCGATCAGAAGCCTTGCTACCGGATGTAGTCTACAGTCATACAAATTAAAATGTGGACATAAAGTAGGGGATGAATTCCATACTACACTCAATATATAAACTGATCCCTTACTTTGTGGCCACGATAGATTTTATAAATTTAGATTCCAGAGAATGTAAATAAAACTAAGACACGCCTGTGTAGCTAATCAGTATTTCATAGATTGATTGATTCATTTTTTACGGCTTATCAACCCTTTGCCGGTTATTTAAACCCTGAAAATATTTTTAAGGTTGTAAGATTTTTTATTTTGAGAGATAATAATGATTCAAGTCTTACTAATTAACCCATAAGGGTGGGGAAAAGATAGACTTATACCTTTCCCAAAGGGTATTTGCTCGTAAGTGAATATAACGAAGCCAACAAGAATTGAAACTAGGTTCTCTGATTAATAATTCCGAGCCATTATCCATTACACCACCCGCACATTCACATTTACAGTACCCGTTATTCCCAAGCGGTCACCCATCTAGATACTGATTGACCAGGCTCGACGTTGCTTAAGTTTGTTGATGTGGCTGTAAGCTCTTGTAATAAGTATTTTTTAACGAGTTTCTTTATGTAAGTAACAAACAATATAATTTCAGATCTCATAGCTTACTGTAATTATATCGTTTGTACAACAGTTTGTTGGATGAAAAATATTTCATTAACCCAAACTTGCGTAATGAAAGGTTTCTGTGTATTTTCGAGCATCTGCTTTTGGAGAATCTAATTTGCCATGCAGGAAAATTGTGTCTATGAAAAATTGTAAAAAAGTAAACTTTAAAGTAAACAATCTCCGTTTTTATTGTCTATAATATAAATATGGTGCATAGCTAACTTGAGACAGAGAAGACAATTCTTAAGAAAAAAGTTCCATCAAGCGTCTGACTGAATTTCGTTTCGTTAGCGACCGACAGACCGAATCTCCCACCCATAAAGTGCGTAGCCAGCGCCTGTGATCAGCCATGATATGTGACGTCATAAAAAGGTTCAGTCACGTGATTCGTGACATCTACAGTAAGAAATCGTTTTTAGAGAATGGTGTGGGACGCGATCACTGGCCCGACTAAAGATGGTAATTGTAATGATTAAGATTGTACAAAAAATAGAACTGGAGATTTGGGATGAAACGAAAAAGAAAATGTATTCAAAGGGAAAAATGTTTGTCACCCAAACACACTGAAATATTCGTACTGGAGCTTCCGGCGCGAATGCCAAGCAGTGCAGTATGCTGTATCTCAATTTCTGGCAGAGTGAATTGCGTCATGGTGATCTTTTTCTCACAGACGATGCCCAACTGACTCTACTATACAGTGAAGTTGACAAAATCAAAAACAAACAACGGACATGCCCGAAATTAAAAATATAAAATGGTGACAATTTACCCATCGCATCCTATGATGATCCGGCGTCCTTTAAAAGGGCTCTGGTGAAATAAATTATTATAATTGTACCTTATAGTGGTCTGCTTTTCCTTTAATATATATATATATATATATATATATATATAAAGAAATATAGTCTTAAGGTGTGCTATATTTATGGAATAAAGTGCTCAATATCAGAGATAGAGCGTGTGAATATAAAAGTGAACATAGAAGTCAACACTTAGAGGCGACAGTCTGTTTCATGCTATATGCAATCGTCAAGCCACGTGTGCTGTTATTTTTCTCGGCTATTTATATATATACGGGTTAGTGGTACATTGTGGGTATTCTATTATGACGGTTATTTCACCGGAAGTCGTTTGTTTATCTATTTAGGTCAAATTATATTGCTTGTTTTTATTTTTGTTTCTTATTTTATTTATTTATTTATTTATTAACGTAGTAAAAATTTGTTTATATCACTTATTTAACAGTTTTGTTTTGGTTTGGGAATTTAATTAAAACTATTTGTTCAGTTTTGGGGTTGATTGTTGTAGTTCATTCTAAGTATTATTTTGGCGGGAACAGTTTTTAATTGATTATCTTTATTTGGGATTGGTTTGTTTATTTATTTACTTGGATGAATTTAGGTTAATTTATTTTACTTGTATATTTTCTCTTTTCGGTTTTCGATTTTTAAGTAACATAGTATTTTTTTATGTTTTATTTTTTTTATTTTTTTTTTGTTATTTTGTTATTTTTGCTTATTAGTATATTTATTTGTTTTTATTTTATTTTTTCCGTTTTTTAATTTTTTAGGTTACGTAGTAAAAATTTATTTTCATGCCTGCATTTTGAGATGAGTTCGGATCTTTTGTTTAATAATTTATTTTGGTCGGGAAAAGTAATGATAGCTATTTTTCCCTCCGAGCAAAGTTTGCAAGTTTTTGATTGGTTATTGTAGGCTGATGATTTTTTCCTTATCTTCCAAGATATTTTTGGTGTGATGTTCGTTTTGTTTTTAATTTCCCAGATATACTTAGAAAGCATTGTACTGTTTGCATATTTACTATTTGTGAAAGATGTTTTGTGTGTATAATTTCTTTGTTTCCAGGTTCCTTCAGTTACTCCTATGTATACTTTTTCTTCATTATCTGGTGATTTTATCGTGGCTTGGTATATTACGTTGTTTTGTAAACAATTTCCGTTTAAGGGACATTCGTTCTTTATTCTGCAGTTGCACGTGGGTTTAATTTGTTCGTGTGGTTTGTTGATAATTTTCCTATTGTGCTTTTTTATTATTTGTGCCATGCTCTCGGTGCAGCTGTAGCTGATTTTTACAGTGTTTTTGTTGAATATCTTGTGTAAGGTGCTTGATTCTGGGAAGTGTTTGTGTAAGAGTTTGAAGAATATTTTCCCTACGTTTGTTTTTACGTTCTTGCTGTACGGTGGGTTGAACCATATGATATTTCTTCTTCTGTTGGCCTTTTTTGTATTCTGTGGTGAGTATGTGAGTGTTTCTGGGAATCCGCTATCTTTTAGGGCTGTTTCATAGTCTTTCTTAGCTTTGTTAAATAGGGATTCATTGGAGGAATTGTCAGAGAGCCTGCGGTTAATCGATTTTGGTATCTGTTTGATTATGGAAGGTGGATGGTTGGAAGATGTGTGTATGTAGAGTGGTTTGTCATTAGGTTTTCTATATGGTTTATGTGTGCCTTCTCTTAGGTTGAAGGTAACATCTAGAAAATCTACTTCGTTTAGTTTAGTTTTTATATCTATGTCGAATCCGTTATTTTTAAAAATCTTTATTATTGCTTTTCTAGTTTTGTCTGTGTTTTGTTTGTTACAGTTTCTTAAGATTATGAGACCATCGTCCCTGTAGAGTCCTGTGTCATTTCTATCTATTATTTTGCTCAGTTCGTTTAGTAAGTAAATGCCTATGATTTCGCATGCTTCTGCACCGTCAAAGCTTCCCATTGTAGTGTCAAATATCCCATCTCTCTTTATCCATGCTTCTTCATTGTGGAATAATAGTGATTTACGGGAGTGCTTAATGATGTTGATTTCGCTTGGTTGTATTATTACTTGTTCCTGAGCTAAGTTGATGGCCTTATCTAGCATACGTTCTGTTATGGATGGGTAAAATTCTTTTATGTCTAATTGTAAGAATTGGCAGTTTTGTTTGTTATTTATGCTGTGGAACCAGTCAATAGTTGTTTTCGTATTTTTCCACTGGTTTACTCCTAATTTCTTCCTAAGTTCAGAATTAATTCTTTCTAGTATTGTTTTACTTATTTTACCTAGTTCACTTTTGGCTGGGTTTATGAGTCTACATGCAGGATTGGTTTTGAAATTTTCTTTATGGTCTTTTAGTGTGATAAAGGCTCCTGCCTTGCTAATACAACTTATTCGGTCATCCAGGTCTAATTTTTGGGCGATTGTTTTAGCTTCCTTATTGATATCGTGTTCTGTTGTTTGGGGTGCCTTTTTGTATGTTTTGGTTATGTTGTTCTTCAGTAATTTATTGTGTGTAGGAGGACTTAGTTTGTACAAATTTCTCGTTTTGTCAGCAGCGATAAATACACTTGCTGAATTGTTTATTTTAGTTATATCTGCTTTTAGTTTTTTTTGGAATGCATCTTGTTTTTTGTGGAATTTTATGTTTCTAACTAGGTCAGTATGGACATGGAAAAATTTAACCTCGACTACTCCCTAAAAAACATACCCATCCCATCTCCCCTATATATAAACTAAAATTAATTGAAAAAATAGAAAGTTTCCTAAAAAGAATGAGATGGAAAGTCCACTTTTTAAACCGGGACCTTTACAATAACAACACACTTAAGGAAAAATACGGCTTTAAAACAAAAAAATGCCCCCCACAACAAAAAGAATTAGACAATTTCGAGAAAGACTTAACTGACCTAGTTAGAAACATAAAATTCCACAAAAAACAAGATGCATTCCAAAAAAAACTAAAAGCAGATATAACTAAAATAAACAATTCAGCAAGTGTATTTATCGCTGCTGACAAAACGAGAAATTTGTACAAACTAAGTCCTCCTACACACAATAAATTACTGAAGAACAACATAACCAAAACATACAAAAAGGCACCCCAAACAACAGAACACGATATCAATAAGGAAGCTAAAACAATCGCCCAAAAATTAGACCTGGATGACCGAATAAGTTGTATTAGCAAGGCAGGAGCCTTTATCACACTAAAAGACCATAAAGAAAATTTCAAAACCAATCCTGCATGTAGACTCATAAACCCAGCCAAAAGTGAACTAGGTAAAATAAGTAAAACAATACTAGAAAGAATTAATTCTGAACTTAGGAAGAAATTAGGAGTAAACCAGTGGAAAAATACGAAAACAACTATTGACTGGTTCCACAGCATAAATAACAAACAAAACTGCCAATTCTTACAATTAGACATAAAAGAATTTTACCCATCCATAACAGAACGTATGCTAGATAAGGCCATCAACTTAGCTCAGGAACAAGTAATAATACAACCAAGCGAAATCAACATCATTAAGCACTCCCGTAAATCACTATTATTCCACAATGAAGAAGCATGGATAAAGAGAGATGGGATATTTGACACTACAATGGGAAGCTTTGACGGTGCAGAAGCATGCGAAATCATAGGCATTTACTTACTAAACGAACTGAGCAAAATAATAGATAGAAATGACACAGGACTCTACAGGGACGATGGTCTCATAATCTTAAGAAACTGTAACAAACAAAACACAGACAAAACTAGAAAAGCAATAATAAAGATTTTTAAAAATAACGGATTCGACATAGATATAAAAACTAAACTAAACGAAGTAGATTTTCTAGATGTTACCTTCAACCTAAGAGAAGGCACACATAAACCATATAGAAAACCTAATGACAAACCACTCTACATACACACATCTTCCAACCATCCACCTTCCATAATCAAACAGATACCAAAATCGATTAACCGCAGGCTCTCTGACAATTCCTCCAATGAATCCCTATTTAACAAAGCTAAGAAAGACTATGAAACAGCCCTAAAAGATAGCGGATTCCCAGAAACACTCACATACTCACCACAGAATACAAAAAAGGCCAACAGAAGAAGAAATATCATATGGTTCAACCCACCGTACAGCAAGAACGTAAAAACAAACGTAGGGAAAATATTCTTCAAACTCTTACACAAACACTTCCCAGAATCAAGCACCTTACACAAGATATTCAACAAAAACACTGTAAAAATCAGCTACAGCTGCACCGAGAGCATGGCACAAATAATAAAAAAGCACAATAGGAAAATTATCAACAAACCACACGAACAAATTAAACCCACGTGCAACTGCAGAATAAAGAACGAATGTCCCTTAAACGGAAATTGTTTACAAAACAACGTAATATACCAAGCCACGATAAAATCACCAGATAATGAAGAAAAAGTATACATAGGAGTAACTGAAGGAACCTGGAAACAAAGAAATTATACACACAAAACATCTTTCACAAATAGTAAATATGCAAACAGTACAATGCTTTCTAAGTATATCTGGGAAATTAAAAACAAAACGAACATCACACCAAAAATATCTTGGAAGATAAGGAAAAAATCATCAGCCTACAATAACCAATCAAAAACTTGCAAACTTTGCTCGGAGGGAAAAATAGCTATCATTACTTTTCCCGACCAAAATAAATTATTAAACAAAAGATCCGAACTCATCTCAAAATGCAGGCATGAAAATAAATTTTTACTACGTAACCTAAAAAATTAAAAAACGGAAAAAATAAAATAAAAACAAATAAATATACTAATAAGCAAAAATAACAAAATAACAAAAAAAAAATAAAAAAAATAAAACATAAAAAAATACTATGTTACTTAAAAATCGAAAACCGAAAAGAGAAAATATACAAGTAAAATAAATTAACCTAAATTCATCCAAGTAAATAAATAAACAAACCAATCCCAAATAAAGATAATCAATTAAAAACTGTTCCCGCCAAAATAATACTTAGAATGAACTACAACAATCAACCCCAAAACTGAACAAATAGTTTTAATTAAATTCCCAAACCAAAACAAAACTGTTAAATAAGTGATATAAACAAATTTTTACTACGTTAATAAATAAATAAATAAATAAAATAAGAAACAAAAATAAAAACAAGCAATATAATTTGACCTAAATAGATAAACAAACGACTTCCGGTGAAATAACCGTCATAATAGAATACCCACAATGTACCACTAACCCGTATATATATAAATAGCCGAGAAAAATAACAGCACACGTGGCTTGACGATTGCATATAGCATGAAACAGACTGTCGCCTCTAAGTGTTGACTTCTATGTTCACTTTTATATTTATATATATATATATATATATATATATATAACCGACTCTCCCGTCGAGATTCGAAGTATGAGGGTCAAGCAGATCAGTTTCCAGGAAGCCGACAGCCCGACACCGGCAGATGAGATTTGATTATAGTGGTGAAGGCCTCGTGCAGGACCATCCACACTTTTTGGAGGGACGAATACAGAGACCTGGTGCACCGAATGCCACAAGGTTCCCAAACGTCCCTCCGCAGGTTTTGAATTCAGAGTTGTCCTTCTCCTAGACCAGTTACCATCCAAGACTATAGAACCCAATCTGTCCTGCTATTTTACCCATAGCTGGAGGGAGAAGAAGAGGATTCATACCTTTCCCAAGGGTATTAGCACGTAAGTGAATGTAATGAATTCGACTGGAATTCGAACTCGGCTCTCCGATTCCTCAATCCAAGTCGATATCCATTACTCCACCGTGCCTACATATATATATATGTATATAGCTGACCACTCGTATTCGAGGATACCCGTATACTAGGGCTGCTAGACAATCCCTATTGCAGTCTCTCGCCCAGGTACATTTGTATGTGTTCAACACCCACAGAGCCCACCTGTGGTTTATATTGCAACTATGATGAGCACAGTTTCTTAGTTACAGTTTCTGGGAGAGAGCGTGTTATCTAGAATGATGAAAAATCTGAATAACACCAGTACACTGAAACTCTCGGTCACGATGATTTGTGACTTTGTGCTAGCACAGCTATAGACAGCCTCCAAGTGTTCCGTCTACCACGTATGGTATGGTTTTCAGACACTTTCGAAAGGTGCCGCACGCTGGGATCGATCTCTATCCATTCCGATAACATCAGGAAGTCTCCTACCTGACAAATCGACGATGGTAAGATTCAAACACGGGTCTGATGTTCAGAAAGCGAACTTTCTAACCACTCGGCCATATATATATATATATATATATATATATATATATATATATATATATATATATGACATTCTGAGTAGGGTTTTGATATTAGTTTAGCTGAAAGTAAATTATTGATATTAGTTTAGCTGAAAGTACCTGAAAGTAAGCATATTCTGAATTTATAAATACGGCTAGTAGATTATGGTCATGTTCATAACCGATGCTATTAATGGTTTTTTACACGATGATGGCTCTTATAAAATAAATGAACCAACCGTATATTGAAAATTAAGAATATGTATATGTGGGAGAATTCATCACCACAAGGCTGCGTAAACGCCTCTGAGCTCTGCCTGGTCTGAAAAGTAACGACTGATTTGTCCGGGTTCAGATATGGCAGCGATACTCCATTTTGATCTGCCTCTTGTAAAGAAAGAGAATGGCAGATGGAGTGATATAAGGAACCGACTATTTCTACAGCCTCTTTCCGGATGGATTGTATACATGAGTTCCATTTGTGGTCTGAGATGAACTTCGGGCGGAATTCGAATCCTGCCAGTGCTCGTAAAGTTTTCTTTAATAAGATTTTTCGAATATTCAGGCCGATAGACAAAAATAAATATACTGTTTAAAAAATAAACGGTGCGTCTATTTAAATACGAGTATCCACTAAAAATGACGTTTATATATATATATATATATATATATATATATATATATATATATATATATATATATATATATCGGGTGTAACAGAAAAATTGTTGAAATCGTGTAACAACGTGAGATAATTGTCCATCCTACAAAATATTTAATATCTATAAAAGCAGAAAACTAATTGAGTTTCTTTTTTTCCAGGTTTTCAGATGAGACGTTTAGCCATTTTGACACCATTTGTCATAAGAATCACTGATAAACCCTTTGCACAGGTTAAAATCGTTTTGTGCCAGTCCTACTGTCTTCCAAACTGAGCAATGGTGAGAGGAAAAAGATCATTCAGGCTTTCATTAATGGTACCAACATTCCTACTCTGGTTTCCATCTTCAAAGCCTATTCAAAGACCATCAAGTGAATGGTAAATAAGTTTTAAAAAGAGGGAACAGTAGAGATGAACACTGGATCAGGAGGCCACAACAGGAAGAAGGATTATCATTTCATCTTAGAGCTAAAGAGATTAATTTGAAAAGATCCAACTCAATCCGTAAGACGTTTGGCACGTAGGAGAGAAGTTTCAGCTATAACAGTCCAAAGGGCAGTGAAAAAAGACGTGAAAATGAAATCATACATGAAATCTGTGAGGCATCTTGTTACTACAGGACAGAAAGTTAGAAGGTTCAGAGAGGGCGAAGATCACCTTGAATAAGTTGGAAAATGATCCTGGAGGAATATATATATATATATATATATATATATATATATATGAATGAACTTTAGTTCTATCCTTCATGAGCTTCCAATCCTTAGCTATGATTCTTCTGTTAAGCTTGGAGAATAATTATACATTCTTATTGCTCAAAGTTGAGTGTAATAAAAATCTCTGAGAATTCCAGTAAGGCATCTTTAATCATTTCTAAGATACACCGGTTCAAGTATTACTCTAACAATTAGTCAATTTTGGTGTTACACGATTTGGACAATTTTGATGTTATACCCGGTTTAAGAAATGGGATCAAATATTGATTAAATTACACCACCAGACAAATAAAAATGCCCACTAGACGTAGAAAGACACATGTTATCAGCCGAATTCCACATAGACTAAATAGAATTATGATACACTTACACACATAAAGTATACACACGAACGCTACCAGGCAACACTAATTACAAAGTAGACACAATTACTCTATATTATTAAATGAAACATGTTTGAAGGAAGATATGCTGCTTATATATATATATATATATATATATATATATATATATATATATACAGCCACATACAAAACTTTCGCTGTATCACAGCTCATCAGTGTGTCGGTAGACATTTGATTGCTTCAATCCGGGATGGAAACTCGTCCGATTTAGGATCAATCACAGATTCTACCCTAAGCTATCGTCGCAGAGCAGAGAAAGGGAATTTTTCTTTTAATGTATTATATACGTGATGTATATGAACGCCAAATCAATATATATATATATATATATATATATATATATATATATATATATATATATAGGTAACTATACTCGTTTCGAAAAACCCTTGAATTTTTGATTAGCCAATAATGAAATCAATCTCGAAGGAAAAAAGGTTTTAAAAAAAGAAAGAGCTAGAAACATGAAAGTCTGTTGAAAAAAATCGCACAGATACAGGTTTGAAGCCCAAAGAAAAAACCCGACACGAGTGAACAACTAACTAACAAAAGAGCTCAATACAACCGTAGAGCAGATCTAGATAAACCTAGCGAGCCAGACAAACCTAACCAGGTTTCACCTAAGCGGATCGTCAGGGAAACCCGGCTTTCCCTGACGATCCGCTTAGATGAAACCTGGGTAGGTTTGTCTGGCTCACTAGGTTTATCTATCTATCTATCTATCTATCTATCTATCTATATATATATATATATATATATATATATATGCAAGAAATGAATGCTATCACATTATATCGATGCAGTAGGATTTTTCATACTAAAGTTCATACAGTACAATTGAAGTTAGAGGATTCGGAAATAAGATGCGTGATATGAAGTGAAAATTATGAGGATATGAAAGATACATAACGGTTTGCTTTGGAATTGAAGAAGTTAAGATTGTTGTGTTCTGGAAAGCATCCACGCAGGAGTATGTCACACAGTTGAGGTTTTAGGGAAGAAACTGAGTGGAACATCATATTTACTAATGGAATCCGTTGGGGATGAGGATGATTCGACCATGTGGATGTAGCAAGGTAACTTTTGGCTGTAATGATCTGAATTGGTAGCACTAAAAAATAGAGTTTGTCTGAACATTTGTCATAGAAATAGCGATCGAGAATCGATATTGCATCTGTGGGAAAAGGGGGCAGTAAGATGGCGCGTCGGTCATCATATTCAGAGCTCCGCCAAACAATTTTAATCATACGTTAGTCCCCTCAAATTACTCAAAGTGGTTAGTCCCTGGGGTGTTTACTGATGGACTACAATAGCATTACGGGTAATCTCCGTTACAATAGACATTAAATCAAAATTAAACTGAAGATATAATTATTCATTGAATTATGCACAAATAGATTTGGGAATAGGTACTAATCAACCTACTCCCCCAGCTATGGGTTAATTAGTAGGGCTTGTATCAGTAATTTGCCATTATTATCTCCCGAAAAGTCATACAGTCTAATATTTTCTGGTTTTAAATAACCTGCTAAATGTTGATAAACCGTAATAAAACAATGAATGGCAATTTCTCATAATCCATTAGGATTGTAAAAGCATCAGATGTAGTGTTGTAATGGTGTTTCTCGGGGAAATATAATCTGATGGAAACCATCCTTCTTCAAGGGAAATTGTGTTTTCCTTCTCCTACATTGGTTAGGACCAAGCAAGAGAGTCCAATCTGCTTTACTATCTAACCCTGCCTTAGTCATCTCGGATTTCCCAAGTTTACACACCCCAATAGAGAAATTCTTATAGTGTTACAATTATATAAAATATTATCGGACTGTTGAAAGAACATAACAGAAAAGCTCCGTTCCAATAGACATTAAATCAAAACTTGATCTGAAGATATAATTATTCATCGAATTGAACATTATAATAAATTTGTTGCCTAAATAAATTGTACGTTAAACCAACCAATAAAATAATAGAGAGATGTTTTATTCGTCAAAAATAGACAAACTATATTTTCATGAATTGAAATGTAAAGAAAAATCAGTGTGAACTCATTTTATAACAATTACGGCTCATTAAGATTCAACAACGTTTGCTACAATTCTCGCAATTTGTACAACTCAATCATTTTACTGTGATCACTGCAAACATGTTTCCTGCAAGTGCTTCCCACTGGTTTCACCTTTGACAAGGCACAAAATGCACATCTCTTTGCCTGGTTTTGTAATGAATGTGAGCTCGTAAAGGTGATTGCAGTTTTGCAATATCTGATCTGAGATTTGTTTACAGTCGGATGTTCCAGAGTCTCCTCTTCAAAGTGTCTTCTGTAAGCACCAGACCAACATACTTGATGAATTTGCGGCACTTCAGTTTATCTAAACTCATAATTACAGGACTGAAAGAATAATAATAATAATAATAATAATAATAATAATAATAATAATAATAATAAAAAAACAAAAACGGTGCCTCCTTATTGATATGGCAGTTCCTGCAGACTGCAATGTATCTTTGAAGATATTCAGAAAAGCTGTCAAAATACAAGGACCTTGAAATAGAAATCTCGAAAACGTGGCATATGGGAACATCAACAATCCCTGCTGTAGTTGGAGCCCTAGGACTGGTTGGAAAAGATTGCAGTAGACTAATTGAAGGGATTCCTGGAAGTCCATGCCTCAAGGAGATACAAAAAATTGTTCTGACAAGTACAGCCCACACTTTACGAAGGGCTTTATCTATGTAATATATATATTTTTTAAATTTTTTTTGTCAGTAGAAAGTGTCATGATGCCATTTCTAACCTTAGGTCCCTGGGCGGGACCCGGAAAGAAATGTGTAAACGCCAGAAATCAAAGAAAATAATAATAACAATAATAATAATAATAATAATAATAATAATAATAATAATAATAATATATATATATATATATATATATATATTATTATTATTATTATTAATATATATATATATATATATATATATATATATATATATATATATGGGATAACGATATATACATTTTTATATATCAAAAACAGTTTTGGATGAAAGATGTTTAACAAAGTGGAAAAAAGTTTTCGTATGACGTGTTTCACCCTTTAGGACTTCATCCGACTATTTTTTTTGCGTTGATGTCACTGCACATGCGCACGAACAAGAGTCGATGGAGATTTCAAGTTTTGAAAATATCTTTGAAAAGTCTTTTTTCAATAATGATTTTTGGGTTTTGGTTTTCTAATAATGTTTTTTGGAGTTAGTTTTTAATAATGTCTTTTGAGGCATCTCACTTAGCCAAATTAATTGAGATTCTTTTTCTTTTTGTTTCCACCATCGTTGTTATTAAGAATTCCACACTGTGATAATAGATCTTCGAAAAGTGATGAAACGTAGGAAACAGGACACAAATATACTGAGGATGAGCTAGCAATTAAAGCACTTTCGAAACATTTTCGTCTTAATGAATTATTTTCTCTTTTAATTAGCGGAACATTTTTTATGTCAAAATTGTAGTCAGTTTCATTACGGTGAGCAACAAATGCGCTTTTTAGTGTTTTTTAATGTCTCTTTTGTGTTCATATAATCTTTTATTTAAACATCTTGAGGTTTCTCCAATATATTCTTTCTGGCAATCTTTGCATGTGATAGAGTAAATTCTTCCTTCAAATTTTACCTTATTTTTTTTATTAATCCGACATATTTTATCGCTTGTATTTGAGTAGACGTTCCGTTTATTTATTGAACTGTATATTTATCTATTTTCATCTACTGACCTGGATATTCGAGAAATCTTATTAAAGTAAAACATGCGCTCTCTAGCAGGATATAATAGTATTTTTTTTTAAATAAGATCTCTCGAATATTCAGTCCGTTAGACGAAAATAAATATACAGTTTACTAAATAAGCGGGGCGTTTACTCAAATACAAGTATCCACTAAAAATAAGGTTTAAAGAGATAAAACAAGTTGCTTACTAAAAATTAGGAATGTTAAAAAAATTGGAGTAACAAAACAACGAAGGGGATTAACGCAAGGTTAAACACTGTCAAAGCTGGTAATCTTTAGCCAAGATATTGGCAGAAATAATCCGTTTCTGGTCAGATCTAACAATTTTCGGTTGGTCAGAGTGAATCGATTCTGAGAAATTTTGCTTTCAAGCAATTCAGACAATAATTCAATCAAGAAATATGTGACCTAAAATGAAGCTTTCTTTTTGAAATTATATAAAAAAATGGTGAAAAATGCTTTTTCCAATTTCATTATGTCACTAACTTTCTAAGCGAGGAATTTCTTTAATGACACTGGCAGCATTTTTACTTATTCTCCGAGAAAAATCTTTTTCAAAAATTTAAAAAATTTTTTTCCCCTAAATTCCAGTTATGTACAGAAAATCTTTTTTTTAGGAGAAAATTTTTCCAATGTTTATTGCTGTGCCTCAGGGTATAGGCTCGTCTTGATTTTTTTATTTTTCTGTCAGGAGCTAAAAAGAACACCGCCTACTGTTTCCAACATTGACAAATAAAACGGACACTTGGACATGGGAAAAAACAAGGTAGTAGCAAATGAATTCCAACAACTGCGAAATTTTGTCCTTGTGTCAGATGTTTTTTATTTATAGTTGTACGTATTTTTTTTAAATTTAACCATCGATTTCTGCTTTTTTGACTTATAGTCAATGATTTCAGCATTTATCTTATCTTGACATTTTATCATTTTTAATGAAAATTTGTAAATCTTTCTTTCTATCTTTCTTTCTTTTCTCAATAATTTTATAACTTTAAAAATTAGGAGATAAGTTGATTCCGCTAACTTGGTTTCAACGTAATTTTTAAAGTTAAAAGCTATACAGTGTAACCCGTATATAAGAGAGTTGTCGGGACCGGAGAAGAAGTCTCTTATATCCAGGTTTCTCTTATATCCGGGTTTGGTCTATTTTGTTGAGGTAAGTATGGCTCTAATTTGGGACCAGATACAATCTCTCTTATATCCGGGTTTCTCTTATATCCGGGTTACACTGTACTTGTTATTTTTTATTTTTTTACACACGTGTATTAAACACTTTTTAATACTACTGTTTCCTGGACGATTAACATATATATATATATATATATATATATATATATATATATATGTATGTGTGTGTGTGGAAACGATATATAAATTTTTATATATCAAGAGAAATTTTAGGGTAAAACTATGACAAATTGGAAAAAAAAAAAAAATCAAATATAAATTCTCAGCTTTCACTCTCCTTCGTTCGCTTGTGTAGTTTTATCCGAGTAAACATTACTTTAATCCGATGAAATCCTAAAGAACGAATTAGCCTAACGATTGCGATTAAGCATGAAACAGAATGCGGCCGCTGTGTTTTGACCTCAATGTACACTTTTATATATATATATATATATATATATATATATATATATATTTAGGAGTGGATTTTTCATATATTAATCAAACATATTTGAATTTATTGCTTAAACTTTAATTTTAATGAATATTTATATTTTTGTAGATGCTCTGTTTTTATTTTATTAAACAGTATATTTATTTATTCCCATCTACTGGCCTGACTATGCGAGAAATATTGACAGAAATATATGCACACTTCGGCAGGATTCTAACCTGAGTCCCCTACGGGAATTTGTCATTAGGTCTGACGTGTCTTGCCCTACATTGTAATAATAATAATAATAATAAAAAAACGAAACAAAAAAAAAGACAACAAAAAAAAACAGAGCAACTGCTCAAACATGGATATCTATTAAAAATAAGGTTTATGTAATAAATTTATATATATATATATATATATATATATATATATATATATATATATATATATATATATATATATATTAAAAAAGTGCGATGGGTGAATTGTCGTCATCCATTTTAGATTTTTAATCTCGCGCATGCGCGTTATCTGTTTTTGATTTTGTTGACTGCACAGTATAGTAGGGTCAGTTGTGAATCGTCTTTGAGAAAAAGATCACCATGATGCAATTCACTCAGCCAGAAATTTGGAAAATGCACGCTGTACTGCTTGGCATTTGCACAGGAAGCTCCAATACGAACATTTCAGAGTGTTTTGGATATCAATCTGAGGACAGTTCAGAGCATTTGAAAAGAGTTGAATGAGTCTAATGGTGATTACGAAGGCCTTTAAGAGATCTCTGGTGATGGCGGCGTTATGCCTCCATTCATAGTCCGATCGTAAGTAGTGTAATAATACTTTCAATTAAATCCGATAATCATTAAAAGGAATCATTTTTTTTCTCATGTTTTTTTTTCGGTTCCATGCCATAAAACCAGGCCTTTCTAAATTTAACTCTGTTCGACGATTGCTGTCAAACCTCATTGGGGGTATGCTTGTCTCGCACGAGTAGTATGCTATCCACTACGCACAACATCAGCCATACCATCCAGTACAAGATTAAGCATTCATATATCGTTTTTTTAAATCTTTTGTTCCAAGAGTAAACTGTCAATTTTCCATTATTGCGTAGTTGATTAGTATCACAGTATAGCAGTCTTAATCGCATTGTGTATGTGTCTTGATGTGGGTTAGGGTTAATCGAAACACGTAGAAGAAAAAAAAAGAAAAATTGAAAAAAAAAAGAAAAAAAGGAAAAAAAAAGGACAAAGAAAAAACAAAATCAGCTACTTTTGCCTTTTTTACTCCTTATCCTATTTTTCCTAGCGACCTTTTGTTCGTTTAACTCTTTATCCCTTTGCTTTTTATCTTATCTTATTTTTCCTCGTGGCCCATTTTTTACTCGTTATTTTATTCCTCCTAAAGGTCCATTTTAAAATCCTTATTCTATTTCTCGTAGAATCCCTTTCTTATTCCTTATCTTATCCTCCTAGCGGCCATTTTTTACTCCTTATCCTGTTCCACCTCGCAGCCCTTTTTAATCCAGCCCTTCAGAATACGCCGACTGCATCTCTGCAGAGGTGTACCCTCCAATGAGGCCATCTGTTTGCCATAATGTCAGGGGACAGGATCCTGTGGTTGACAGCTTCAAGAGTCAGGATTAGATACTTGTGATTTCTAACACACAACTTTGGCCCTTATTTGGTCTAGAGGGTCGGTCGGAGAGGCCCAAATCCAATCAATCGTCTGGTCATGCCAATCCCTAGTACCTATCACTATATCTATTTATGGAGTCCTTACCCTAAATATACACCGGAATAAATACAATCTTTATCCAATTTATAGGCATTAGAAGGCGATGGCTGAGTGCCATCGGTTTGAAGAGATCTAGGCTTAGACATGGCGCTAAACATACCAGTTTGTGCACTTAACATTTAGGAAGTGCAAAAAATGGTTTAACGGGTGCTCAGAGTCTCTCTCGAATACGAGTATACTGATTTGAGTAACCCTGACTTGTCAAGGCGACTGGGTCTCAACTTTGACACGTTCCTGCTTGGCTTCAAGGTGGGTGGGGACAACAGGCAGTGATTTTTTTCTCCATCAAAAATTATGAATAACCCAAATAAAAACAAAACAAAACAAAGATATCTTTCAGACTCTGATTCTGAAAAAGAATTACGTACTGAATTTCCAAGATTTATTAGGCTCGCGACCCTAGCATAACTTTCCCCTTTCTTGATGGGAAAAGTGCTATTCAGTAGGATTAATCCCAAAACCATTTAAGAAATTGAGAAATGGAAATCTGCTAATATTAGGTTGGTGCAAAAATAATGACGTAATAATGTCGTTTTTTGACGTATTTTTTAACGTCAAAAAACGACATTATTACGTTATTATTTTTGCACCAACCTAATAGAAGTAGAAAATAACACGTCAAAAGTTTAATGAAGACGAAGGCCTTTCATGACATCAAAATATACCCCTACCCGCTGAAAAACTGGACACTTCTAAGGGAGTCATTAGAAGCAGAGAGTTGTCCCTGGCCACAATTGAGGAATTCACATCTGCCTTAAGAAGTCAGGGGTTCAGTGATGAGCGTAGAATCACAATAAAAAGGAAAAGCGTCACTATAAGAACACACACGTATATCCTTACTTTTGTCACAACTGAAATCCTCCCCACCAAAAAAAATAAAAGTCAGGTACAAGATTGAGCAAGTGAAACAATATATCCCTGCTCCAGTATGGTGCTTCAAGTGTCTAATATTTGGGCATTATCGGGATAGTGGAAAATGTGGCCAAAGGAACATTGACCACACGGAAAAAGAATGTCACTATGAAGTAAGATGTACTAATTATCAGGAAAACCATTCAGTATACTTATGCGACTTCTGGAAAAAGGAAAAGGAGAGAGTCAAAGTGAAACATAAATGAAATATCTCATTTGTGGAGGCAAGGCAAATTTTAGAAAGCTATATGAAAAGCCCTTCCTATGCAAAAATAATGCAAGGGAGGACCAGAATACCAGTCAACCTGACAAATGCAGAGCCCTCGTTGAGAAGTTCGTACATTTGGGATCAAATGACTGGCCCAAATTTCAGAACTATCTGAAGGACTTATACTCCAGGGAGATAGTGCAGACTGAACCACAAAAGAAAACCAATGAAGGAATTGGAATATAAATCAGGAAAAAACAAATACAAAATCTACCGCCCAGAAAACTATCAAAGAATAAAAAAAACCTCCTACAAAGCAAAGGTCACAGCGATCCCCTATCAGTTCACTGGAAACTATTAAGGACAGACTTATCTCCCCAAAAGAACAGAATCAGTCAAACAAAAACCACAAATTCACAGTGACCATATTCCTACCCAAAATTGATTTGACAGAATGGAAATCGAAATCCAGAATCCACAAACAACTTCCAAACTCAAAACATCGGAAAATTAAATCACAACTACATACTAAGCTAAAGCCGGAAAACATCCAGTAATCATGTATCAAATAATCTATTGGAACTGCCGCGGAATAAAGGCAAACATAAATGAATTGCTTCTGTTAATAAATGACTTGTCACCAGCAGTTGTTTGCCTTCAGGAAACAATACTTAAGCAAAATAACAAACTGAACATAAAAGAATACCTTCAGTACAGCTACACACATGACACTGGGCTTCGAGCGTCAGGCGGTATACCCATCCAATTTAGGAATGATGTACCTGAAAGTAAAATAAATTTAACAACAACTTCTGTTAAAGTGACCCTTACATGGGACAAACATCTGCTCACTATACATCTCATTGAATGTACAAGTAAATGAAGATAAAATTCATTAAATCATAAAACAACTTCCTACACCTTTTATGATACTAGGGGACTCTAACTGTCACGGCACCAGATGGGGCCGTAAAGATACAAATCAAAATGGAAGGACCTTAGAAACAATAATTTATAACAACGATTTATGCATCATAGGCTTACATGAATCCATTTTCTGGCAGTTACTCGGCAACAGATTTATCCCTATGTGGTCCATCAATTTATATGGCTTTCTCTTGGAAGGTACTGGTAAAAACATGCACCAATGGCATAATGACAACTGGGAAGAATTTATAATGTAATTTCTGAAAAATTAGTTGAGGAAAAAAAGGATCAAAGAAAATATTTCACGGAAACCCTCAACTCTATTGGTAAAAAATGCATTCCAAAAAATTCATCACCAAAAAGAAAAAACGCATCAGAATTTTGTTAAATGATGAGTTTAAAAAAAAAGCATTAGGCTAAGAAGAACAGATCTGAGAGAATTTAACAAAAAAACTACTACTAATTTGCTGCAATTTAAGCAACTCCGAGCCAAAGCACAGAAAATAATTAAGGAAACCAAAAAATGAATGATGGAAAATTTACGTAAACAGACTCAATTCTGCTACAAAAACAAAATCTGTTTGGAATAAGATAAAGAAAATAGCAGACAAGTTTCAAACAAACACGGTAAAACAGCTCTCGGCTAATAACTCTAAAATAATCAGTAAAAAGGATATCGCTGACCATCTTGCCAAAACAATCTTTAAACATTCATCTGCCAACAATTTCTAAAACTCAAACAAAAGGCGAAAAACAAAAACTAAACTTTAAATCATATAATGCCAAGTGCTACCATTACTACAATTTACTCTTGAGGAACTAAGTGAATCTTTAAAGAAGGCCCACAATACAACGTGTGGCTCAGATGATATCCAATACGAATTTATAAAACAGTTACCCAACAAATCGTTACAACTGTTATTAAAATGTATAATATTAGGTTGGTGCAAAAAATAATGTCGTTTACTCACATAGTAACATATGTGAGAAAACGACATTATTTTTGCACCAACCTAATAACATATGGAAATATTGCAACTTATCAGAAATGTTGAGGCAGTAATTAATTCATTTCTACTCCAAAACCTGAAAAGGATGACATTGACCATGAAAACCGGTCATTGTTTACTTCTTATCTGATTCCTATTCGCGGCTCTCTTTAACTCCTTAACCTTTACATCCTAGCGGCACTTTTTTTCCTCCTTATTCTATTCCTCCTCGCAGACCTTTTTTTTTTTTAAATCTTTTTCCTGTTTGCAGCCCTTTTTTACTTCTTAACCTTTCCATCCCAGTGGCACTTCTTTGCTCCTTATCCTATTCCTCCTTCTGGTCCCTTTTTATTCCTGATCCTATTCCTTTTAGAGGATCTTTTTTTTAACTCTTATCCTAGTCCTGTTCGTCGCCTGTTTTTATTCGTTATCCTATTCCTCCTGCTGGTGCTTTTTAATCCTTATCATATTCCTCCCAGCGGCCTTCTTTTACTCTTATACAGTTCCTCCTCGCGGTCCTTTTTCACTCCTTATCCTGGCTTCTTTTAAAATCCTGGTTCTATTCCTTCTAGCGGCCCCTTTTAAACTCATATCCTAGACCTCGCGGCCCATTTTACTCCTCATCCTATTCCTCCATCTAACCCCTTTTTTACTCCTTATCCTATTCCTACTCGAGACCCTTTTTTTAGTCATCCTTGCTGTCTTTTTTACTCCTGATCCTATTCGTCCTTCTTCCCCCCCCCTTTTTAAAATCCTGATTCTATTCCTTCTTGCGGCCTTGTTTTCAACTATTATCCTAGTCATCGTCGCTGCCCTATTATACTCATTAACCTATCCCTCATCGCGGCCTTTTTTTTTTACTTCTTATCTTATTCTTTCTCTTGGCCCCCTTTTTACACCTGATTCTATTCATTCTTGCGGACATTTTTAACTCTTATCTTAGTCCAACTCGCCGCCCTTTTTTGCTCCTTATCCTACTCCTCCTGGAGGCCCTTTTTTTACCCCTTATCCTTTTCTCCCCTTTTTAAAATCCTGATCTTATTACTTCTAGTGGTCCGTTTTTTTTTTTTTTTTACTCATATCCTATTCCTCCTCGTCGCACGTTTTTACTCGTCATCCTGTTCCTCCTCACGGACCCTTTTTACTCCCTGTCATATTCCTCCTGCTTGTCCTTTTTTTTTAAAATCCTGATCCTATTCCTTATAGCGGCCCCCCTTTTTTATCTATTATCCTAGTCCTCCTCACCGCCCTTTTTTTTTACTCCTTATCCTATTCCTCCTCGCCGCCCATTTTACTCTTTATCCTGTTCCTCCTCGCAGCTCCTTTTTACTCCTTATTCTATTTCTCCTGCTGATCCTTTTTTAATTCCTTTCCTAGTTGCACTGGTCGCCCTTTTTACTCCTTATCCTATTTCCCTTGCTAGTCCCTTTTTTAAAATCCTGGTCCTATTCCTTCTAGCAAGCTTTTTTTAGACTCTTATTTTATTCCTCCTCGCCGCCTCTTTTTACACCTCATCCTATTCCTCCTCCTTTTCCCTTTTTTAAAAATTCTGATCCTATTCCTTTTTTTAAAAACTCTTTATCGTATTCATCGTAGCGGCCGTTTTATTTATGCTGAACCTGAACGTACTGATTGATCGACGAGTTCCAATTCTGTTTCAGGTGCTGCCATGATTACACTGCAAAATCTCACCGACTTGCGACAAGAGACTTTGCCATATACACCCTATTCCCTTGATCTCCCGCCCACTGACTACCACTTTTAGACGATCTTGTCGATTTTTTTAAACCGTTGCAAATATTTTATTTTTATCGTGTTTTTTTTTTAAACCGTTGCAAATATTTTATTTTTATCGTGTTTTTTTTTTTAAACCGTTGCAAATATCTTATTTTAAACTTGTTTTTTAAACCGTGGCAAATATTAGGTTGGTGCAAAAATAATGACGTAATAATGTCGTTTTTTGACGTATTTTTAATGTCAAAAACGTCATTATTACGTCATTATTTTTGCACCAACCTAATATCTTATTTTCATCTTTTTTTTTTTTTTTTTTTAAACCGTTGCAAATATTTTAATTTTCCAAACTTCGGTCATTTTTTTTCAACCACGAATCTTTCGCATCTCTACCGCTATTTCTATGGAAAATGTTTAAGTGAACTACATTCCTTAGTTTCACCTTTTCTAAACATCACAGCTAAGATCCAACATGGCTCATCTTTCTCTTCGTATTCCATTAGTGAGATGTAAGTTCCACTCTAACCCCTGCTCTGTGGAAACGACTCCCAAGTGTATGCTTCCATGAGCACTAGAATATGTATAAGTCTAGTGTTAGACTATCTTACCATCCTTTCCATATAAATTAGATTATCTTACCATCCTATCCATATAAAGTATGCCTCTTACTCTGTAGCCCTCTACCTCGTGTGGCTCCAGGGGCTTTTACAGGGTGAATATCATTGTAATAAAGAAAAAAAACAAGATACAGAAACTGCATTCAAACTTTTCTTGTCCAAACCTTTCGAGGATTATTGGAAGGGATAAATACACTTGTAACTCGGTATCAGAAGTGGAGAGATGTTCAGGGTACCTATTTTGACTGATTTAAACACTATTCAAGTACCTTAATTTAGGAATAAACGTTGATTCTAAAATCGAGCGTTATTTTCCGGACAACTTAATATCTCATTCTATTCTTACTTCAGTCTGTCTGTCTGTCTGCATATCTATCTATCTATCTATCTATCTATCTATCTATCTATCTATCTATCTATCTATCTATCTATCTATCTATCTATCCGAGTCTTTTTATATCTATCTATCTATCTATCTATCTATCTATCTATCTATCTATCTATCTATCTATCTATCTATCTTATTCTGTTCATCTAAAATCTAATAATAATGATATTTGCTGCGTTTCTGTTGAAAGAGTCCCCAAAGCCCTTTTGAACAGTGGCTGAGATAAATGGAGACGAATCAGAAATCTGTTGTGCCGTGTTCCCCAAGGACGTGGGCAATCATGGCTCTCCACAAGTTCCTATCCTTCGTAACTCTTGAAAACATCTTTATACTATTGCGCCCACGTTCGACTCTTCCTTTCATATTTCATTAGTAAGTAGGAAGTTCCATTCATACAACTTCTTCCTAGGAATCGATACTTTGTGCAACAAACTCCCGAGATGATGCTTCTCCGCTCTTTAAGTCTATGGTTAACCATTATTGTTCCTGTATAGCCTCAAAAACTGCACTTCTTACCGCCTCCACCTCTTACCTGCATACAACAACCTCATTCACTAACTCTCTACATTGAGTGGTTCTTGGACCTTTTATTGGGAGAACAATTAGTAAAATGAACTCCCTGTTCTGCCATCTATTTACACAAGCTGTAAGCTTGAATGTGCGGGTGTTGTAATGGATAAAGGGTCGAAAAGAGAAATCGGAGAGCCGAGTTCGAATTCCAGTCGAGTTCCTTGCATTCACTCACGAGAATATTCCCAGCTATGGGTTAAACAGTAAGAATCGTATCATAAAATTATTACTATCTCCAAAATTTCTTACAAATCAAAAATATGTTTCGTCCTTAAATAACCTCAAAAATGTTGATAAACAGTAAAAAACGGATCACTAATTCACCTGTGAGGAAATTGTCCAGCATCTATGGCCATATAGGTGGATTGATATTATATAGCATTTCTGTATTCTTTTTTTTCGTTCCTAATGACGCTTTTCTTCTTTTCTGAAGCATTTTTCGTCATTCCAATGTTCCTTTCGATTTTGCAGTCGTATTTTTCGTTCTCTGTTAAAAACACTTCCCAGACAGTTAAATTAAGTTACTGATAAAATTGTCAAGAATTTGGTACAGACTTTATTGCTTAGGTTTGGGAAGATGTGTGGTGTAAATATAAGACTGATACTCTTGTTTCCCTAATTCGATACGAGTGGCAACGATTCTTAATGGGAAAAAAGTCAAAATTCAAAGCGATTACATGAGCCTGAGGGAAAAATTTAAAGAAATAAAATAGTTTCCGGCCGAATCATTTCTTACGATTTCATTTTAAACTGTCTAAATAAATAATATTCATTTTTCTTGTTTCATTGATAATTGGACGTGGTCGAAAGTATACAGCGTGTGATGGGTAAATTATCGCCATTTTACATTTTTAATTTTGCGCATGCGTGTTGTTTTTGATTTTGTCAACTGCACAGCATAGTAGGGTCAGTTGGGCACAGTCTGTGAGAAAAAGAGCACCATGACGCAATTCACTTAGCCAGAAATTTGGAAAAGGCATGCTGGGCTGCACCGGAAGTGTTTGAGTGCCAATCTGAGGACAGTGCAGAGGATTCGGAAAGAGTTTGATCAATCTAATAGTGATTACGAAAGTGTTTGGAGTGATCACTAGTTATGGCGACGTTATGCCTCCATTCATCTTGCTACAAAGCCTCAGACTCAACACGGAGGCCTACATCAAGTAGGGCTGTCCTGGGTCAAGAGGCTGGCCGCTGGAAGACCCTATGTTTAGCAACAGGACTCTGCACCATGCCACACAATCAGGAGAAGCCAGTCATGGCTGTCAGACAATATCTGTGATCACTTCACCCTTCGCATCTGGCCATCTAACTACCCAGACTGCAACCCCCTTGATTATTATGTGTAGGGTGCAGTTGAGCAAGAAACAAACAAAACTCCTTGTGACACCAAAGATAAACTGAAGGCAAGGATTATGGCAGCATTCACCAACTTAAACAAGTCTTCTTAATTCATGTTCTTTTTTGTTCTCTCTCTTTTATCATATTCTCTAACACACAGTAACATCTTGCGTCTTATTGTCTTTCTTGAGGTGAAATGATTTAAACAAGTGTTCAGGAGTCTTGGTGGAAAAGCATTGTTTTGTAATTTATAAAGGATAAACGGTGGTGTAATGGATAACGTCTCGGACTGAGGAATTGAAGGGCCGAGTTCGAATTCCAGTCGTTCATTGCATTTTCTTACGTATAAAGATATGAATATGGGTAAATAGCAAGACACACCACTTTGTCATTCAGCCAATTCAAATAGGTAACTTCAAAACCAAACCCCCTCGTATGTCGTCTTGAAGAATGGAACTAAAATGAATCCATATTTCGAGCCGCGACAGAAAATAAATGGATTCCTTGGGGTTCTGTTATGGCCCAGAATGAGGAAGATATTTTATCATTTTAAAAATAAGCTTGCCATCAATGATGATAAAAAATAAGCATATTTTATCATTTTGAAAATAACCTTGTCCTTCATCATCCTACACTCACCATTATAAAAACGACCATTCCACCACAAGATAGTATAGACTAGGGTACCCAAAGTAGTAGTCAGTAGTCAGTCGTAGTCAGTAGTAGAGTAGACACGTAGCAGTACAGAAACAGACGACTGCCAGTGCTCTGGGAAGATCGAAAACAGACGATTTCAAATTTATCCTCACAAACGAAATTCTCGGAACCAAACCAAGTAAGCGCTGACTTTTAAACAGAAGAGACGCTGAGAACATTTTTACATACACCAAACCAATATTCTGTAAATCAATTGACAAAAAGAAAATACAAATTCTTGTTATTTGCATGTCTCAACTTTTTCTTGTTGTTATCGTACGTTTATGCATTTTAATTTCTGTCATTGATATCAACTCCTTTACAGCCAACAAATAATAACAATGGGGAAAATAATACATCAACACCCAACATATCTACTCACCCCCGTTATAACTCCAATGGTTCGAACAAACACAAGTCTGGCACACGACAGGACGCTTTGATTTCGGACCATTCGCCCATAGATGTATGACTTTAGACGATGAGGAAATCATAAACGAAACAAAGTCAACAAGGGCCACACCCAACTTGATTAATCCCTATCTTGAATAATCACCCCCTTCTAAAGTTTCAGTTTCTGGAGTATTTATTAGAGTAAAGGCAACAATGCTTTTATTGGTGTAATCAATCAATCAAATAGCAAACCCTGACTGAAGGAATCGCATCTCGGAATGAAATGTGTTACTAACAAGTTCTTAAAGCTATTTATTAATATAGTCTCTCTTAATAAGACAAACATACACACCTACAAATGCACAAATATATACACAAATGCATAAATATATAATTTTGCATGTGTGCATTTAGAACTCCATAGCAACGGAAGTTTCGTGATATAAATGTGTCTATACATATGCACAGGTATATGCAAATACAGAATATATTTTAAAGTCATATATGCAGATATTGATCCAACTGCACATTATTCTTGATTGCGAAACACCATTTTGCTTTGTTAATATAATATATTATGACACAAAACATCAATAGGGTAGACAATGACACTCTCTCCGTGACAACATTGTAAATAACGAACTCGTAAAAGATGCAGAAAAACAGTTGGTTTAATTAATTAATAGAAATAAGACTCTGACGTCTATGTACACCAGAAAGAAAAGTGCTCAACACCATGCAATATGATAGAGCTTATATATATAGCTCATACGTTATTTTTATAGATACAATTTATTTAAGTAAATGCTCGAAGAAAATCTGTGCTCTCTGCCAGGAATCGAACCTGTAACCCTAATGGTAACCGTCCTTTTGTCTGACGCGCTGTTAACCATTCAACCACAAAGAAACGTCTGTTAGCAAAGTTCAAATTACTGTTTATAAATACATACCTTCGACGATTTTTCTCGATCGATCATATCTGCTCCAGAAATATTTCTTAACACAAACAATGACAACATATCATGAAATGGATTAATTACAACAATTATTTAATATATTTCCTATTTATACGTTACTTTTATAGATAGAATTTATTTCAGTAAATGCTCCAGTTTTTATTAAACACTAGCAGCAGAGCCCGGCGTTGCCCGGGGATGTAACAGTAAGAGATAGATCAAGTATCGACCATCATAAAGACTGAAAAATAAAATTGACAAAGATTATTGTTTAAGGTTGACGGACACGCATGTCTTAATTATTATTTTTTTTTTTTACGAGTTGGTCAAACCCAAACTCAAAGAAAAAACATTGTTTTCAATCATTATGAGTCTGCCGATTGAACAGAATTTTATTATAAAAAATTGTCTTGTAAATGAAATTTTCAAAGCATTCTGATTGTAAAAATAAAGAAAAAAGTGTGCAAGACAATAAGAAACACTACCTGCCAAACAAAAAGTGAAGTTTTGTTGAAATCGGTTGAAAAACGTAGGAAATCCGATCCCATATATAAACGAACACACACACACACACACATACAACCAACCTGGGTTTTATAATAAGTATAACTCGATAACTCGATATTAATAAGTATAACTCGATATGAGTTGTCCCCCTTTCATTAATGCCTTAATCGTGTTTTCAAATTGATTTCGTGCAAAAACAATTGTGTTTTTCCAATTTTTGGCGCTGTTAGAACCACCGCAAGGTAATTTTACGTAGTTCTGTGAAGTTTTGTTGAAATCGGTTGAAAAATGTAGGAAATCCGATCCAATATATAATCGAACAGACACACACACACACACAACCTGGGTTTTATAATAAGTATGATTATTAATTACATTTACCGACCTGAATATTCGAGAAATTTCGCAGAATGGTTAACAGCATTAATTAAAAATTGGAGCATGTACTTAAATTCTATCTACAAAAATAACGTATAAACAGAAAATAAATTAAATAACTGTCGGATTTCATCCATTTCATAATATATATATATATATATATATATATATATATATATATATATATATATATTGCGATTGCATATAGCATGAAACAGACTGTTGCCTCTAAGTGTTGACTTCTATGTTCACTTTTATATTTACACACGCTCTATCTCTGATATTGAGCACTTTATTCCATAAATATAGCACACCTTAAGACTATATTTCTGTATATATATATATATATATATATATATATATATATATATATATATATAGTTGTAGAGTGGATAAATGGAACGGCCATATATAAGCAGGCGTGTACCCGTGTGCTGATGTGCATATGCAGGCAAACAAATAAATGATCGTTAAATTTATGCATGCGGTGTAAACATAATAGTGCTTAATGTGGTTAAACAGAGCAAATATATGCATTAGTGCATACGTGTACCTATGTTTTTGGCGTGAGACTATAGCTTCACTGGGTGGTGTTCCCAGTCCTCACTTCCCAGTCTGGATAGAGTTTAAAGGCGTCTCCGCGTCCTTGTGGGTGACAAAATATTTTCCATCCTGCAAACCCTTCTCTTGCAGACAAGATGTGGCAAGTCTGTTACTACCCTATCGCCACTTCTATGGAAAGTATTTAGAAGAACTGCATTCCTTGGTTCCTCCAGTTCTGCACTTCACGGCTAGGATCCGCCATGCTACGCGCATTGTAACGAACCATTCATTCCTTTCGATTTTCATTGGTGAGAAGTAAATTCCACTCGAGCAGTTTCTTCCCGCGAACCACTACTCTGTAGGACCAACTCCCAAGAGGAGGCTTCCCGGCCACTACGATCCTAACATGTTCAAGTCTAGGGTTAATGGTTACCTTTACCATCTATTCGCATAAACTTTGTTCCTTACTCTGTAACCCTTGACCTCGACTACAGAGTGAACCTGGACCTTGAAATTCACTGTAAAAGTTTAGTCTTGTTTTTTTTTTCCTTTTTTAATACGGGTACTTTCAACCGTTTCTACAGTCGTTATCAAGAATTGCGTCTTTTGCCTGTTTATCAAACTGCGTTTGACTAATTTTGGTGTTTCTTGTTTGCTGGAAAAATTTTCAGATCACTTAAAAGTTACATAATTTGCAACGGTCAAAATGAATTTTTTACGTGATTTGTTTTATACGCACTTCAATATACGATATTTATTAGGTCGGTGCAAAAATAATGACGTAATAATATCGTTTTTCGACGTTAAAAAATACGTCAAAAAACGACATTATTACGTCATTATTTTTGCACCAACCTAATAAAAGCCAAAGACATTATTTAACGTTGGAAGTTGTTAAAATACAAGGGAAGGAGAAAACATTTTGATATCGTTTACAATATTGGCTGTTTCCCTTCCAACATTAAAAATGGCATCTTTCTTCACAGGAGATCGTATATTGAAATCGTCATCGGCTTTATTTCTTATCCAAGAATATCTCATTTGCTGATCGCTGATCAGTAATGACTAAATTCAGGTTCAGGACTAGAAGCTTCCAGTTTCAGTATAATTTATTCCTGTCATCCATTCCCTACTGGCGTTTGGCTTTGTAAGATTTGGTTAGGGGTGACACAGAATCAGAGTAGAAGAATGTGTCGATATTTGTTTGAGGTAGACCTCAACTTGGCAGGAAGTGATCTGCACAATTGATTTCATGACCTTCCTCTGCAGCACATATGGAATGAGACATACAGAATCCAGTTATGAAATTGCAATTGACTTCTGCTATTATAATTTCGAGTTGCGCTTTCTGTATCATGTCCATAATGCGTAGCCCTCTTCAATCGCGAGTTCAATCGTTGAGATCTGTTGTAGTGATCACCCACCGTTGGTGTCTTTGTGGTTGATCGCGCTTAATTTGGGTCCTCTTCTTCGGCCGTTTTCGCCAACGGTAGCCCTACCAGTAGGTAAGCATTCCCGACCGCATTGCTCTCAAAGACATTGGGCCACGCAAGCCCCTCCACAATGACCAGGAGTGACCATCAGAGGTACAAACATAGAAACATGCACGCATAAACACACATATATACTGAATATTATTATATTTTACTGAAGTATGTATTAAAAAATCACGTAAAAATTCAGTTTGATCGTTGTAAATGATATCACTTTTAAATGATTTGAAATTGGTTCCAACAAACCAGGGGACGCCGGAATTAGGCAAGTACAAGTTGCAATTCTTGATAACGACTGTAGAAATAGTTGAAATAATGAATTTTGGAGACTTTACGAATTGTATAAAACATCTTTGACGAAGTTAGGAAAGTAACTCATTGCACCTTCTAAATGTAACGTTTTCCCCTGATTCAAATTGGAAAGATGATATCAAATCATTTGTTAAGTCTTCTGCTACGAATCTTCGTCTACAGTGTTGCACGAGACAAGTTCGTCCTGGGTATGACGATAAACTACATCTTGTAACAAGACCTATGATCGGGCAATTATATCTTTAGATCAAGTTTTGATTTAATGTCTACTGGAACGGAGATTGCCTGTTTTTTCAGCAGTCCGATAATATTTTATATAATTGTAACACTATAAGAATTTCTCTATTGGGGTGTGTAAACTTGGGAAATCCGAGATGACTAAGGCAGGGTTAGATAGTAAAGCAGATTGGGGCTACCTCTTACTTACTGTTGTTCCCAGCTCCACCCTGACTCGGGGTAGTAACACCTGTTCGGGTCACAGCTATGGGCAAATAGGGAAAAACAAAACATTATGAAAGTATACAAACATTTTTTATAGTAAAATGACCAGCATTACCTATTTATAGTAGAATGAACAGCAATTTATTTCACCTGTAGTTGAAAGTATGAAATTGCGTTCAAAATATTTTGATGTCGGCATTAAATAACTCATAGAGGTGTTGATGCGCCGCTAAACGAAATCAACCAAACCAAACGAGAGACGCTTTTTTTACCTGAATCTGTCTCATAAGATTGCCACCAATCTTGAGATTCTCAGAAAAATACAAAGAAGAATCTGCAATGTTATTGATCCTGACCTGACATCTCGGCTTCAATCACTTACCCCACCGCCGTAACCTAGCTTTTTGTTCCTTTTAATTGGTAATTATTCTGTTGAGCTTTCCTCTTTGCTACCTCGACTTTACGAATTTAAGCAGATTTCATTCTTTTTATCATGTCACCCCAAGCAAGGCAATAAAGTCACTAAGATACAAAGGCTTACTGAGTGTGAGGGAATATAAGAAAAATAAGATTAAGCCGAGAGACCAATAACAGAACAAGAATTACTTTTAAGTTTTTAAGTTCAAAGTAAACTGGGAAGTAAGAAACTGGAAGGGAGTTCCACAAGCAAGAAGTGCAATAGAAGAAACTGTTAGCATAGAACTTACGGTTGCATCTAATCGTTTTGACTGTAAAATGATGAGACCTTGCCAACAATCTGATGTTGCACTTAAATTCATAAAGTCTAGGTACCATGGAGGAAAGTTGAGCAGAACAATTACTATGGAAGTATTTATAGAAAAAGCACAGGGACGCTATGTTACAGTAGTGGGAAAGTGACTGAAGTCAAGATGCCAGGTCAGGACCAATAACATTGCAGATCTTCTACTTACATAGCAAGAGCACCAGACCAAACGTGGTAGTAGTGTTCAATATATGGAAGATTTTTTCTTTTGTACATCGGAACCCCAACGACTCCTCACAGGATTAGGGGCGACAAAAGAAGCAGCTTAGCGATGTTTTAAATTTTTTTCTAATGAAATTTTCCTGTTTCTTAAAACTTTGTTTACTTTTTTTATTTAAATGCTCCTTCAAATTTCTTTTTTGGTAACTGGACCAACAAAACTCTTACGTCTCATACTTGGCCTTGTGTCAGTCTAAGCTAATCGTTGCATTTACAATGCAAGATAAAGTTTGCATTTATTTAATTAGATTCAAATGCATTGTCTATAACTTTGAGAAATTAAAAAAAAATACAATTGATTCTTTCCATTTTGTATAAAATCTAATGATTGTTCTTTGCCTTATCAATAGGAACAACACGCAGTAAAGCACAAAAGATTAACTTCCGGAGAATGATGGCATTCTGAAGGCAGTCGAAGTGTTGGCAAAAGAAGAAAATGGCAAAAAATAAATCGTTTTTTCTTTGTTTTTTAAAAGGTAAATGAAGCCATGTATCTACAGCTGAAATATTTGGCGAGAAAACAACAGATGAATTACTGACAATAGATTCAAATGCCATTTCATCGATTCAAATTTACCACCAAATTAAATCAATTTTTTCTTTCTTTATTAAATCCTTCCAAGTAGCGATGTCGGCAGTTTTTTTGGCAACCGAATTGCGACATCGAATGTGCTTCGGTTTTATGAATTTAAACTTTTGTATTTCGCGATGTGCTTTTGAATTGTTTTTGAAAACGGAAAATAGCTGAGTGAAATAAAAAGAGTAATCATTTTTTTTATAATATTCATGGGTGAACTATGAAACAAGGATTTATTCTACTATTTTCATTTTTCTCATTATGGTCATTATTATATCCGGTATTTCACAGACTGAGCGGAATTGCTAAAAGATAAAGGAATGACAAACATATTTTGTTTACCGAGACAGTTTTATGATGATAAGTCGTACACAACATTATGTATACATATTTATCCGTGGCTGACACAGAGAAACTATATCAAATGTCTACAACAGCAAGCAGTGTGAAAAAAAACCTTGTAATATTTCCTGAAAGTAAACTGAAAGTACAGCGGTTTCTCAATGAATCTGATGAGGCCATGTGGTTTTTCTTGTAAAACCTATTCCTGTGTGCCAGGGACGCTCATCATCTCTTTATATCGCATCTGCCCTTCGTCACTCTATCTCCTGACGTCACCCACAGGACGTTATTCGACCCTTGTTCATTTTATCTCAACGAAAAAGGGATAATCGCATTTTGTATCCCTTCAATATTAAATGACGTACATTTGAGCGCTTGGGCTTGTTTGCTGGTCAATCGAGTCGTTAATTCAGATATTATTGTGCTTCCTTGAAATACTGTATTGTGACGAAGTTCACCGTCTCCCACATACACTTAAAATATCCCACCCCGACTCCACACAGGCACAAAAAATATATGCGTTACTTATTTTGCTACCAATGAGTGACACTCCACTGACGAAAGAACATATTTCAGGCAATTAGTCTTTTCTAGGAAAAGTATCTAAATTAATGTCAAGGAGAAAAAAAAAACAAAAACAAAAAATAAAAACAACACCCCCCTCAAAAAAAAAACAAAAACAAAAAACAACCCCCCCCCAAAAAAAACAAAACAAAACAAAACATCAAAAAGTTATTTACTTCAAATTAACCATCTCCTTAATAACTGTCGGCATCTTGCCATGGGGTACTGGTTAATGAGCTGTCCTTACGAGACTAACAAATTCTCACTTAATATTTTATAGGCGTCTTATGAGTAATGGTTAATGAGCTGGTATAGTTACTACTCTGACAATGGGTAGGGACGCAAGACAATTGAAATGAGCCTTTCCAAACAGTATCTAAATTTGGTTTTGATCTGAAGAAGGTAATACTATTTATATGGTGTAATTGGTATAGAATCATCTGACATGAACCAGATGATTGGTTCGAACAAGCACTGTTCCCAATAAGAATAAAAGACGGAAATCCTCCAAGGTCTTCTGAATTACACTGTGTCAGATTTGATTATGCAAATCAATGTTTTCATACTAAAATTAGTATTAACCCCTAATCTGAGAATATTTTCCGGATATCCTTATATGAGTTTTCGCTAGTATCCTTATTAAAAATATTCATAATAATTGTACTTTAGGGGTGTCAGGTTTTATTATGCAAGCAAAGTGCAATATACATTTTATTCTTGATTAAGTACAATATATATATATATATATATATATATATATATATATATATATATATATGAATTACATAAAAATGAAACTCAATTGTACCCCATTTTGATAGCCATTTCGCACCCCGGGATAGTCTCCCTGGGGCTTGTCAATGCTAAAACGTTTGGTAAAAAATGAATTTTAACTTTTTTTTTTTAATTGTAAAAATAAAAATTAAAAAGGAAGGAAGGAAAGAAGAAAAAAAGAGAGAAAAGAAGAACAAACAACAAATAAGAGAAATGACATTTATTAGAGAGATATAGAGAAAAAGGAAAAGAGATAGTAAGGTAGTGAGAGTGGGAGGAACAGGAAGTCTAGACAGAAGTTTTGTTCAAATAGGAAAAAATTACATAAGAAAATACAATCATTAAAGTTAAGAAAAAGAAGAGTTTTTTTTAGATTGGAAAACTTAGAATTTAATATTAATACCATTATATAATTTTAACATCATGGTGTTTGGCGTGATCACTAGTGATTGCAACGTTATGCCTCTATTCATCCTCTCGCAGAACCTCAGCACAAAATTACTCAAAAATATCTTGAAATACTAAAAGTAAATTCACTCAATAAAATCACTATTGGCATCAACTACATCCTTCAGACGACTTCGGAATCTCCCGCAACTCTTCAGTTCATCTTTGGTGTTACAAGTTTTTTGGTTTCTCGCTCAACTGCATCCCACACATAATAATCAAGGGGGTTGCAGTCTGGGGAGTTAAGTAGCCAGATGGAAGGGGTGATCTGATCGCAGAAAATGCCATGACTGACTTTCCTGCTTGTTTCCAGACATAGGGTCTTCCAGCAGCTACCCTCTTGACCCAGGGAAGCACTATCTCCTCAAAGCATTTCATGTAGCCCTCCGTGTTGAGGCCCTCACCAACAAATTCGGGAGTTCAGAACGATTAGTGTGAAGTGTGAGTTTTCCGAGTTGTCGTACCTTCGTAATCACCATTAGACTCATCCAACTCTTTCCACATCCTCTGCACTGTTCTCAGATTGACACCGAAACACGCTGAAATATTCGTATTGGAAGATCTGGCGCGAATGCCAAGCAGTACAGAATGATGTTTCCAAATTTCTGGTGGAGTGAATTGCATCATAGTGTTCGTTTTCTCACAGACGGTGTCCAACTGACCCTACTATACTGTGCAGTTGACAAAATAAAAAACAAACAACGCGCATGCACGAAATTAAAAATATAAATGGAAACAATTTATCCATCGCTCCCTGTATATCTGTGTGTGTGTGTGTGTGTCAGAGGCATACCTTTGATTAATACAATATCTCCTAAACCTGAAGAAATTCTTATGTTATTATTTAACATGTTAATATAGGCTGCTTGATATTCTCTGACCTTCACTCCTTAAACCATTAATTTCCATAACTGTTTACATTTTCAGATAATTCTCTCATAATGATAGATACCGAATTTTCTTTTAGATTAATATCTGGCGAGGCCGTGGAGCATTTCATGATTTAGTCTCTTTGAAAATTGTTTGTTGTTGTTTGCAAGGCACGCTATTTTCATTTTTTGAATTGAAGCAATTGGGCATTTTCTTACCTGAAGATACTCTTTAATTTTACCTGAAGTTACTCTTTAACTCTTGGTTGTGCTCTGTAAGAGTCATTAAAATAACCAAGCGTTCATCTTAACGTCAAAAAGACGTATAATTTTATTGCCTACAATTTTTTGTGAAATTCCTAAAGACAGTTTTTTTATTTTTTGTTCCAATTTTTGATTATTCTGTGATCTCTTCATCTGAATAAAGTTTATGCATTTTATTAAAATAACGTTTTCCAAATCATGATCACGTCTGCAAATGCATTGTGAGCTTTGGTTAACTTTAACCCCATTTTTGTTCATGTATTTTGTGCTTATTAAAAAAAAAAACTTATTAAATAACATAATATTAGTAATATATTAATAAAACCAATTAAAAAATGTTTTCTTTAATAGGGTTTTCTCGAATGTTCAAGCCGGAAGACGAAATAAAATGTTATTTAAAATAAATGAACCGTTTATTCAAATACGGCTATCCACTAAAAATAACATTTAAAGTGATAAAAATATTTCCTCTTACAAAAAATCCATTAAAGATTATGTATATAAGCTTTAATGGAATATGTATGTGTGTGTGTGAATATATATATTAATATATTTATTATTTATACTTTATTGTTATAGATACAAATATTTAAGTAAATGCTTTGTTTATAATAAACAGTATTAACAATATTTACCGACCTGAATGTTCGAGAAATTTCTTTAGGATTTCTCTGATATTCAGGCCGGTAAATGTTGTTAATACTGTTTATTATAATCAGATCATTAACTTAAATATTTGCGTCTCTAAAAATAACATATAAACAATAAATATATTAAAATAATTGTTGGAATTAGTCTATGTCATTATCTCTCTCTCTCTCTTTCTTTCTTTCTTTCTTTCTCTGTCTCTGTCTCTCTCTCTCTCTCTATATATATATATATGCATGCAGGTATGTGTATCTGACGGTCCATGCGGTAGATCTGAAAAGAGTCAAGAGCTCCTTGTTGAAAAGAACATCGCTACGCATAAAAAGCTAAGGTCCCAACACCGAAATAGAATTACAACTGCGTATGCCAAAACGCACGGATATGTATCTGCACCCAGACTCGAATTGCTTATATGGATGTGTTGGTGCAAACTAGAATGTGTATACATGTATGTATGTGTCTATGCATATGATAGCGCCACCCCAAACAAACACAGAAGTAGATTCCCCCTCCCGCTACCAAACATAATCAAGCAAGCATAAATAGATCCAATTTAAAAAAAAAAAAAAATTCAGTTTGTCTGATGATCGCAAAAGCATGAAACGCAGGATCACAAACTCATATTCATACAACTTATATATATATATATATATATATATATATATATATATGTGTGTGTGTGTGTGTGTGTGTGTGTTTTGATATCTTTAACCAAGAAGCAAGAAAGTAAGTAGACACATGTCCAAATCAGACACGCTTAAATGAAAATATGCTGCCAAAATATACGAGAGAGAGAGAGAGAGAGAGAGAGAGAGGGAGAGAGAGAGAGAGAGCAGAGGTGGATAGAGGAATCAACGCTGCATGGCAGCTGCATGTTTGACGATTCAATATTATCAAACAATTAGTCTGAAGATTGCGCGAAACTTAAATTCTTGGCATACACTGTTAATTTCTGTCAATACTGTCTCCATTTATAAGCAGTTAGCCTCAGATATTGTACACTGTGCCTTTACCAAATTTTAAACAATATATATATATATATATATATATATATATATATATATATACTCACACACACTCACATATATGCATGTATATTAATGAATATATATTATCGCCCTTTGTTTTATTATACTTTCTATTTAAAATAAACGTAAGTAAAAAATAAAATTCAGAATAAAGTATTTTATATATACGTAAACAGAAGAAAAACACACCCACGCATCTACTCAAATTATTTACTTCAAGTTTTAAAGGCACAGTTAAAATCTAAATCTAAATAAAAATATTCATATCTATCTATCTATCTATCTATCTATCTATCTATCTATCTATCTATCTAATTCTATTCCTTTCTATCTATCTAATTCTATTCCTTTCTATGTATCTTATTCTATTCCTATCTATCTATCTATCTATCTATCTATCTATCTAATTCTATTCCTTTCTATCTAATTCTATTCCTTTCTATGTATCTTATTCTATTCCTATCTATCTATCTATCTATCTATCTATCTATCTATCTATCTATCTATCTATCTCATTCTAATCCTATCTATCTATCTATCTATCTATCTATCTATCTATCTATCTATCTATCTCATTCTAATCCTATCTATCTATCTATCTATCTATCTATCTATCTATCTATCTATCTCATTCTAATCCTATCTATCTATCTATCTATCTATCTATCTATCTATCTATCTATCTATCTATCTATCTCATTCTAATCCTATCTATCTATCTATCTATCTATCTATCTATCTATCTATCTATCTATCTATCTATCTATCAATCTCATTCTAATCCTATCTATCTATCTATCTATCTATCTATCTATCTATCTATCTATCAATCTCATTCTAATCCTATCTATCTATCTATCTATCTATCTATCTATCTATCTATCTATCTATCTCATTCTAATCCTATCTATCTATCTTATTCTATTCCTATCTATCTATCTATCTATCTATCTATCTATCTATCTATCTATCTATCTATCTATCTATCTATCTCATTCTAATCCTATCTATCTATCTATCTATCTATCTATCTATCTATCTATCTATCTATCTATCTATCTATCTATCTATCTCATTCTAATCCTATCTATCTATCTATCTATCTATCTATCTATCTCATTCTAATCCTATCTATCTATCTATCTATCTATCTATCTATCTATCTATCTATCTATCTATCTATCTATCTTCCAGCATGTTTGTCCCAGTAATCTGGAATTATGCCTGTTTAATTTTCTTTTAATCTTCACGAATTCTTGGATGAAATTCTTATTGTTGATATTATATTCATTAAGGAAGGCGCCATAGTCTTTTTTCCATTTCTATTATTTTTTCAAGTACTTTCAATCTCATCTAAGATTATCTTCGGGTGGGGGGCGGAATTGCTAAGACAAACAATTAAGAAGTCAATCATAGAATTTGAGAGGATTAAAATTAAAATAAATAGACATAATATATCCAGATTATTTAACCAAACATGCTTGAATGAAGATATGCTGCCTAAATACACACACACGCACACACACAAGATTGTTGAAATTATCACTAATATTTTTGTCAAGATTTACAAACCCTACGTTTCATTCAATTTCGCAAGGCAACTAATGAAATTTGAAGAAGCTGAATTGTTTGGAAAAATACTTTGACAAAAAACCTACTTTGCAATTTAATAATTTCTTTAATTTAATTTAATTTTATAGGACTTCACGGTAAACAATATTTTTAAGAAAATTTCTATTTTCCTTTTTAGCAGTGAAGAATGAATGATTTCTTACTCTTGAGCATGCAACATAGAACTGGTCATATGTAAATATTTCTTTCTTTTGAAGCGTTTGTCCTTCCGATTTGTTTATAGTTCTTGCAATCGTAGGCGAACTGGAAACTGGATTCTTCTATACATAAAAACTATATTGCATTTTTATTAAATAAGTATTTGTTATTTTAATCATTAAATTGTTTTGAGAACAGTGGGAGTATTTTGTATGTTAAATAATAACACTTTTAATTTTTCGAAAAGAATTAATAAAAAAATTTAATGTACTAAGCTACGCACATTAGTAAAAGCAACTGCACTTTGTATCTACTTAACTGTTTGCAATTCTCCCCAAAATTTGGTTTCAATCGGTCAATGCATGGTTATTTTAGAAGATGTGACGGATGTACTAATGGAAGTTACAGAATTTTATATGCAGATTACCAACAATGCATTTTATATGTAGTTGAAAGTATAAAATTGCGTTCAAATATTTAGATTTCGGCATTAAATAACCCAGAGAGATTGATATGCCGCTAAAGAAAACCAACCAATCAACTAAAGGCGTTTTAATAAAAGCCTATAATTATACAAGATTAATATCTTTGTTGTGATGTGAGTAAAAAATATGAGGTCGTATTCAATTGTAGGATTGTAGCTGACGTTTTACGCCAGCATCAATTTGAAATGAGAGATTATCAAGAAAAGCTAATGTGTTATTTCTTTCTTATTCATATGTGAATTACATTTGGTGCCGCATGAGAGACTTTGATTACATTCTATTTAGTATCACAAGGAGGTGGGGTAGAGATTAGTTTATCCATTGTTTCGTGTTTAGTATTGTGTTGGTTCAAATCTACAAGGCTATTGAAAAGTAAAACTAAAGTTATTTTTTAATCCGACACATTTCTATTACTTTAAACATTATTATAAGTAGATACTCGTATTTGCGTAGACAACTCCGTTTACTGTAAAAAGCATTTTACTTCGTCTACCGGTCTGTACATTCGAGATATCTTATTAAAGAAAAAATATTTAATAATATATCATTAATATTATATTATTTGTTATATTTTCTTTAATAAGATTTCTAGAATGTGCAGCCAGTATATGAAACAGAATACTGTTTAAAGGAAACAGAGCATCTACTTAAATACAGGTATCCACTAAAAACGCACGTAGTGATTTTCCAAGCATAGCTGTGGTACAAGGCCGAAAGTACGGGGCACCCAGTGAGGATCGAACTCAATATTCAGTCGTTACTGTTATAGCGAGACAAGCTTGCTAACCATTACACCACGCCGAGGTCCTTCGTGTATATGCATGTATGTGTGTGCCTGTGTGTGTATTGAAGTTGCTTCAATTTTCGTCACGAAACATGAGATATGTGTCCCACATTTTCATTTAAATTAATCTACCTAAGTTATTGGAACATATTTTATTGTGTTGTTATGAATCACTTTGTTCCTCGAGTGTATACAGAAAGTAGGTTCTGATTGATTTATTTTCCAAATTTAGACAAGACATACAGGGACCATAATCTTTTTAATCTAAATGCAAGTCGTGGTCTCAGAAGACCACGACTTGCATTTAGATGTCCCCTTCACTCTTTTTCCATTTACCAGAGAACAACATGGATTGCATGTTGTTATAAACTATCTACAATCATATTATCACCTGTTATTTTCAGTGATGAAGTACTTTCACAATTCCATCTGACTAGATGAACTACACAAACGATTAGAATTTCCATCACGATTTGTTGTAGGCGCCTTGACATAAAGCAATGATTATCAATTTCACATATTATTACTGGGGTTGACAATTCGATTCTTACTCCTAAACTCTTGGCCTTGTGTTAAACAAGTCTGACTTGAATATCAACAATAACACGCATGGCTTATGCTAAATTCCAGGAGAGCAACTCACTACACCATCTTGGCTTCACGTTTTCCACGGACATGAAGCGGTAGGGTTATATCAAGTCAATTGCTCGGTGATCTGCTGCGAGGAAGGTTGGTCCACTGTGTCGTGCCAGAACATTTTTCTCGCCAGAATCCATCTTGCACATTTATAAATCTACCATTCGTCTGTGTGTTGAATACTGCTTCCAAATCTAGTCTGCTGCTCCTGCTGTACATCTCGAGATTCTTCACCAAATCCAAAGAAAGGTCTGCAATACTATCGATCCTGACCTGGCATTTCGACTTTAGTCTTTTACTCATAGACGCCTTTTCTACATATATGTTTATGACAATTCCTCTGACGAGTTTTTCTTTTCCCTGGTGCCAGGATTACATTAATTTAAGCGTGCTACTAGATTGACATTTAGGTCTCTTTCTTTTACTATTGAAATAGCTAAATACAATCGCGACTATCACCCCAAAGTTTCTTTTCTCGCAATTCCCACTTGTGGTGCTTCCTTCCATTTTCTTGCTTCCCTGATAACTACAACCTTCATGAATTTACACTGCAACGCCAATCACAATTTTCTGTCTTTTTAAACCCCGTTCATCTTTTGTCCTTTCCTCAATCGTCCCTATTCTAAGTCTTCTCATTCTCTTTCGGTTTCACCCCCGCCCTGTGACCCCCCACGGCATACTAATGGCTTGGCGTGAAATGATTAAAAAATGATAGTTTCGTAGATCATGACTGCTGGAGTAAGATTTTTGGTGCTTGTTTCGCCCAATACACGGCCACTGAGCCCTTCAAGGCAGAGGGTTACTGATTGAGGTTAATGTACATAAAAAGAGGAGGCATTTTAAGAAGATATGTAGGAAAGATGATGGTTAACTCTAGACATAAGGATTGTAGTGACTGGGGATTTAAAGAGATTAGAAGTCGAGGATTGACATGACATTTAAATTTTTGAAGATCGAAGTTGATAGGAAAGCAAGAAGATGGAACAAAGTTCAAGAGGCGAGAAGTGGGAGAGAAGAAACATTTAGAATCTTTGGTTTCTTCCTTTCCGGTCAACTTTGATCTTCAAAAATTTAAATGCAATATTAATCGTTATTTATTGTCTTCTTTATTCCTCTTTTATTGTTCTCGTTCGTTGATAGCTCTCCACAATTTCCTCTCCTTTGTGGCTCTTAATAAATGTCGTCTTTTTGTTATTTCTCCTAAACCTTGTTCCGCCATTCATTTTCTCAAGCTCACTAAGTATGTTATGCTTTGTTTTCCTCTGCCCCCCCTGCCTTCAATCTGTCCTGTGAGTATCAGATTTTCCAAGCCATCTTTCCTTATTATGGATCCCAGAAACCTCAACTCTCTCTTTCTGATGTTAAGAAAAGGTTCCTTTTTATTTCCATTTTCTCTAATTTTTTTTCTTTATGTGCTATTTCCATTCAGGACATAGGCGATCATGGCTCTCAACTACTTCCTGTCCTTTGTAGCTCTTAATAAATTTTGTTTTTTGTTATCTCTCTTAAACCTTGTTCTGCCATCCATTTACTCAAGCTCATTAAGTATGTTATGTATTGTTTTACTATGTCTCCCTTGTCTTCAATCTGTCCTGTGAGTATCAGACTTTCCAAGCCCATTTTCCTCATTAGATATTTTAACTGTCTCGTCCTGATATTAAGTATGATTCCCTTTTGTTTCCGTTGCGCTGAATTACCATTCTTCCAAATGCTTTCGTCCTCATGCAGGTGTCCCCCGCCTAAGGCTCTATTCTTTGTCCTACCTTGTTTTAAATTTTCATTAATGATATTTCAGATGACATCAGCCCTCAATTTGGAATCTACGCTGGTGACACAACATTTTACTCCTGTCTGTATGTCTGATCGATTCGATAAGTTTCAAATTGGCGGTTGATGTTAAAACGACCTTCAATCTTTTGTTAGCTTGGGCAAATGATGGCTTGTCAATTTTAACGCTTCCAAAACTAAGCTGCTCTTTATTACTAATCTGAGATATCCCTTTCTGTTTCCCGTCAGCATGGCTGGTTCAAGCGAGTCATTCGCTGCGCCTTCTCAGGCTAATGTTCTCGGCTGACACGAAGTAGAAAGATTATGTGTAACTCGTGGCTATGTCTGCTGCTAAGAAAGTTGGTTCAATGTATCGTGCCAGACATTTTTTCTCCACAGAATCTCTCTTACATATCTATAAATCTACCATTCGTCCATACTTAGAATATTGCTGCCACACATAGTCCGGTGCTCCTGATATTCAAATTGTGCTTCTTGGTAAAATCCAAAGAAGAATCAGCAATATTATTGGTCCTGATCTGGCGGTTCGGCTTCAATTCCTTTCCACCACCGCAAGGTTGCTTTTCTGTATCTTCTCTATAAATACTTTCATGGTAATTGTTCAGATGAGCTTTTCACTATGGTACTTATTAAATTTAAGCAATTTTTATTGAATTTAAGCGCAATACTAGACTGCCAATGAGTTTTCAACGATATACAGCTGAGTTGGCTAGATGTAACCGTAAATTCTATGTTAACAGTTTCTTTTCTCTATGTTAACAGTTTTTTTCATTTATGGATATCCCTTTCGGTTCCATGCTTTCCAGCCAACTTCAGTCTTAAAAAAAAAATTAATGTAATAACAATGGCTATCTACTGACCTCCTGATTACTCATTTTCTGTACTCGCTTCATAGTGGTGTTTCTGTCCTCTAATTCTTCCACACCCAGTAACTCCTTGTGTCTCAGCGACTTTACTGCCTTACTTGCGGTGAAATTGCGGAACGAAAAGAGATGCCTTTCGTAATACTGGTCGTGGTTCCGGCTTAGAGGCTTTCAGCCGTTATCGCGCGGAGGCAGTGTGGTACCGCCGCTCGTTCGAGCGAGCACGCGAAACGTTGCTCCGATCCCGCGGTTCCTCTCGTACTGGACGGGATAGCCGTGGCCACGGCCGACGTAACACACGTGCCCATCGGTAGGATAAAACTAACTTGTCTCACGACGGTCTAAACCCAGCTCACGTTCCCTGTCAGTGGGTGAACAATCCAACGCTTGGCGAATTCTGCTTCGCAATGATAGGAAGAGCCGACATCGAAGGATCAAAAAGCCACATTACGAACGCTAGGCTGCGACCAGCGAGTTATCATCTTATTTCTTTTATTTATTATCTGTGAATTGCCATGTGTTGTGTATAGTGGAGTGGTTTCTCGTTGCCTTCTCTACGGTTTGAATTGAAATTCTCTAAGACTGGTTAGCATTCAAGGCTAACGAGCTCAGTCAAGACTACTATTTAACCCACATCTGGGTGAATAAGAGAAGATAGTCATACATTTCCCAGGAGGATCACTCTGGGTCGGAATTAGAATTCGGCTCACCGATTTGCCTATGTGAGCCAATAGCCTTTACACTACCCACACAGACAAAAGATATAAGAAGTCGTAATTGTTCAATGTTTATTCAGATTGATGAATTAAATCATGTTTAATCATGACAAGTCTGTTTATATTAGTTCATTTTACAGCCTTCAAGTATTGATTGATTTATTTTTTACTGATTATCAACCTTTTGCAGGTTATTTAAAGCCAGAAATTATTTTTAGACTGTAATAATTTTTGGAGGTGATAATGACTTACTGATACAAGTGCGATTAATTAATCCATAGCTGGAGAAGAAATGATGGATTCATGCCTTTCCCAAGTGTATTTGCCTGTAAGTGATTATAACGAACCCAAATGGGATTGGAACTCGGCTCTGTGGTTTCCTATTCCGAGCCGTTATCCATTACACCAGCCGCACATCCTTTTAATCCCTTCAGCCCTAAGTAAGGCACATAATGCCACTAAGACGCAAGCGGTTACTGGAAGTGAAAGTGAATGAGATGACATTAGAAGGAACCGCCCATTCAAGCTTACAGCTGACATTCCCATATGCTCATCCATCTCAATACTGACCAGGATCGACGTTGCTTAACTTCACTGATTGTACGAGAACCGGTGCTCCAATGTGATGCGGCCGTAAGCCATAACAAATGCATATCCAAGCTTACAGCACCTGTTATTCCCAAGCGGTCACCCATTTAGGTACTGAATAGACTCGACGTTGATTAACATATTGATCATAGGACAACACCCATTATCGTTTTTGTAAGGAAACTGTGGCTGATATATATATATATATATATATATATATATATATATATATATATATATATATGTATATATATATATATATCGTCTCACCTTATTCCCAGCAATGCGAGCCATATCAGATATTTAATGTTATTGTTGCTTGGACATTAGGTAGTTATGTCGTGATAGCGTCCCCTAGTGTTTGTGTTTGTCAGTATAATGACAATATCAACTGAAGCATTTATTTATGCAAAAAGGGGATTACAGACTGACCAAAATTTGAAGCTTCATTGTTGCATTTGCTAACCAATAGGAACACTTTTAACGAACGTTAAACATTTTTTTAACATAAAGGTCTCTGAATTGAAATTAAAATTGCAGCGAAACAGATTTCCAATTTGGAATCTTATCAACGATATTTTAGCCAATGAAAATGTGAATAATATATTACATTAATATTTTAAATCCAATCACAGTTTTAATTAATACATCAAAATTCATTTCTATTAATCAAAAGCTAGAGGTTTTTTTTAATAACATATCACTTTTTTTAGCTGATCTTAATAAGATTTTAATTAATATTTTTAATTTCCTTAACACCTTTGTGAACATAAATTATATATTTAATTAAAATAATATTCACGATTTTCTTTGGTAACGTGTTCTATGGTAAAGCGATCCAGGTAGTGACTAAGGTTAATGAATTCTGATCGAAATGCAGTGTCTAATTTATGGTAATCATGGCCTGCGAAGTGAGTTTGCTAACACCTGCTCTTCGGCTATTCATCTGGAATTCAGTATGTATCTATACATTTATCTATCTCTTTATAACTCTAAAATGATTCAATTTATTCATCATAAATCATCTAGAAGAATTATTAAATCAATTATAATATCAAAATTCAGTTCGATTTAGTAGGTATATAACATATCTTTTCTAGCTAAGAAAATAATATCAAAATAGATATTGGTTATACATTTGATAAGATTTTAAATTAAATATTACATTTTCCATAGCATAATATATATTTGTGAACTAGAAATATAGCCACGGAAGAAATAAGCCTCGCTTTTTGTAAATTTCTAAATCGAGCTCACTGAATCCATTCCATGCAGACGTAGTAAAGAACCATATCACGTGATAAAAAGGAAGAATAATGGACCAATCGGATAGTTTTATTTTGGTTTTCAAAATCTTTAAGATTGGAGCCTCTAGAAAGAAAGTCGGCATCTCAACAGCCAGATGCATCGGCTTCAGAAGGATTCGATTTGCTACCAGCGATTTCAAAGGGATCTCAATGTTTAACGATTTTTGGCGAGATGGATACAACTAACAGTTTAATGGACCCCCGTCTCTCTCTCTCTTTCTTTTCTGTCTGTCTCTCTGTCTCTTTCTTCTCTCTCTCTCTCTACGTAATAATTCCTCAATTTTTACTCAGACTGCTGAACTAAATCTTTACGTTGTTTAATCATTACAAGCACGTTTAGATCAATCCATTTTACAGCCTTCATCAAACCAACAAGTACTGATTGAGTCATTTTTTTTTTTTTACTGATTATCAAACTTTTGCAGCTTATTTAAAGCCAGAAATTATATTTTAGATTGTAATAGTTTTTGGAGGTAATAACCACTTACTGATACAAGTCCGATTAATTAACCCATAGCTGGGGAAGAAATGGTGGTTTCACAACTTTCTAAAATCTTTACGTTCTTTCATCATATGTGTATTTATTGCCCCTTATTTACGTATATACACACCCTAAAAAGAACATTCATTTCATTTCCTTCAAAAATTTTTCGTTAATAAATTTTAAATTAAACTAACGCTCCCAGTCGTGATAAGAATGACTGCAAAGCATTCACCACGCCAGATTCATAAACAAATCATACAGATTCATGCTGGAATTTCTTCCTAGACAACAAGATAGGGCACTTCACGATCTCATCCGCCATATTGTTACTTTTTCTTATCTTGAAGTCAGAATGCTGCTATTACTTGTGTGTAGGCCTTTTGTGTGTTAAGATCATTCTTACTTTGTGAACTTTTTGCCTTATTGCTGTTGTTTGCTTACTATATATATATATATATATATATATATATATATATATATATATATATATACATTGTTTGCTTCGTATTGTTTTTGCTCTGTTGTTTTCTTTCTTTTGTAATTATTATTTATGGGAAACTTTGTCAATTCTTACCAGTTACACTTAACCATAGCCAAATGCTCTACAAGGTATGAGCCCCAAAATAAACTCTGTATCAACGGTGACGAATCCAAATATAAACTATGGGAAGTAACATTTTTAGGATACAAGGCAATCCAAAATTTACACGAAATGATCTTGGCACCGCACGATTGTCCCAATGATGAAAAGTACCATGAAAAGAATGCAAACGTCTTTGCCGAATTCAGTTTCTAGATGACCCAAGTCAAGAAGAAAACCTTAAAGATCCATTTCGGTTATAATTTATTTCGTGAATATTTCTATATTCATCTCTTCAGACTCTTCAGAAAGTTCTTAATATATACATATATATAAAATAATCGTTGTTATTATTCTGTCAATCCATATATGTGTTAAATTTATTTATGTGGATATTTTCCACCAAGTTTTGTTAGGGAAATGCTATTTAATCTAAACGCACCTGCACATAAATATCAATTCTAGATTTATTTTATGTTCGTAATTTATATTTTTAATTAAAAGCATTCAGTATTTTCTTATGCTATACTCGCCTTATTTTCGTTCATTAATTTCTATTTTTTTTAGATAATTCTGTATATAATCATCATATTTATATTTTATTATTAAGATGTTTCTTATATGCACAAATTCAGGACTTCTTTCGGGATCCACGGTTGAATTTTCTTCGGTGGCTTCATGTTATGGAGTGCTTTCACAGTGGAGGCTTGTATTTGTACTAAGTCGGTCCTAAAAGAAGTTCGACGTACAAAACGTTAGGAACTTGATATAATAGGTAATGACGCAGTAATCTAGTTGTGGTCCCTGATACTTTAGTATCCGACTAACGGTCGTCCGGCATCGACTGACTGACCGACCCACTGAACGACGATATTCAGTCGCACCCTCACGAGGGCGTCATGTGGCACAAGGGCTTTTTAACGTGGGATCTCCGAGCCCGTGGGCTCGCCCAAAAAGATGCCCATCGAACCCGTATAAACGGGTTCAGGGCCAGTTTACCTCCCCGAAAGAGAATCCGCCCTTCGGCGTAGCCTCCTTCGGGTTCCTCCCGCCCGAAGGCAGAGAGTTCAACCGATCAGCCAGTCGACTGACTGACCGACCCACTGAACGACTCCCTTGTTACTCTTACTACTCTACTTATTATAGGTGGGAGAGTCTATTAACTATAGAATAGGTGTGCTCCACTATAACACTTCACCAGAACCTCTTCAGCTGTTGTGAGTAGGACTTCTTTGATGTCAAATGCGAGAGTGCCAACATTACTGTCAAGTTGTAATCTTGCCGAGGACTTAGGTCTGAAAAACTTCTGCGACTTCAGGATCCTTTACCTTTTCAAGGTTAAAGGAGAGCGCTTAGTTTTCAGATTTAGCTTGAAGGTTGTCATCACAAGGTCATGATTGCTGCCGATGTCAGCATCAGGGAATGTCATTGTTTTCCGCCTTGTTGAATGTAACAGACGATGAATAACAGCTAAATCAGGGTAGGAGGTTTAGAAAAATATTAGTTACATATTTTTTGGTTACGTTTGTAGAAACATATTTAAGATATTCAACAGAATTAAATAAAAAAAATGTTTGATTTTCCTTTCTGATGCTGTCCGACGGAACGGTCGAATGTACTTGCTTTCCTCTCAATTTAATTATGGACTGTTTATTTCCATCTAATGTATATAGTAATCTCTAAAGAATGAATATATTTCTTTTATTTTATTTTTATTTTTAGTGTAATTGGACCTTGTTAGACTGCGAAGCTCTCAGTGCTGTCTAAAACAAGTCGGATGAGACGGTTCTTTCCTCCTACAAAGGAGGTTGCAGGTTCGAACCTTGTCGGTGGGCGCATTTTCTTTATTAAGACTCACTTAATGTACAGGATGGTAGGTGTAATCACATTGTCTAGGTGTCTACTGAAACACGTGTATCGGCTATAATACTGAGGTCAGCACCAAGCAGAGACAGTCTGTTTCATGCTTCAATGTAATCTTCAGGTCATATGCGTTGTGTTTTGCACGACTATTTATATATGCTGGTCAGTAGTGCATTACGTATAATAAAGTTTACTTTAAACCTTACTACCAGTAATACACCACTGACCACAAGCACATTATTTTTATCTCTCTCTCTCTCTCTCACACACACACACACACACACACACACACACACACACACACACACACACACACACTTACTTTACCTTTTCAATGTTTCTAATCATTTTTCTGTTTTCTGGTTCGGATATATAAATATATCTTAGACATTATTATTATTATTATTATTATTATTATTATTATTATTATTATTATTTTCTTTGATTTCTGGCGTTTACACATTTCTTTCCGGGTCCCGCCCAGGGACCTAAGGTTAGAAATGGCATCATGTCACTTTCCAATGACAAAAAAAAAAAAAAAATATTATTATTATTATTATTATATTTCATATTTAAATTTTTTAATACACATACGCCAGTATTAAAACTAATGTAAATAATAATAATACAGACAGAAGAATGAAAGCCAAGACATTGTGAGCAAAGACCACAAGAACAGAATGTGTTTTCGTATTGACATGACAGTCCTTGCAGATTGTAATGTATCCCTGAAGATCTAAAAAAAAAAAAAAAAAAACTATCAAAATACAAGGATGTTGAAGAGGAAATCTATAAAATGGGGTACATAAGGACATCGACAATTCGAGTGGTGCCCTCGGATTGAATGGATAGGATTTGAAGGGATTCCTGATAGCCCTTGCATTTATGGCATACTAATAATTGTACTCGCAAGTTCAGCTTACACTTTACGAAGAGATTTAAAATGTGTTTGAGCCTAGTTTTTTTTTGATGTCATGAACATATTTCTGGATGTGTACAAAACAGAAACCCAAGGAAATAATAATAATAATAATAATAATAATTGATTCTAATTTAATTTACAATTAACGCATGCACGCCCTTACACACCCTTCCCATTTATTTTCGCTACTGTCTTCAGGAATTAGACACACACATACACATACACGACTTGACATGCAAAAACTAACGCCCACTAGAATTCAAACATAAACGCACACATACTAACGCAAAAAATATGAACACGTGATGTCTATATCCGACCAATGAAAACAAATAGCAGAGGATTCGAAATATTCTCCGCATTCCTATCGTTCCAACCAAAATTTCTGATGAATCTACGATAAAGGTAACGAAACATGTCAAATTTATAAAGCTTTTTCTTAGTTTTTCCTTATTTATTCATATATTGATTGATTGATTCATTTTTTACGGCTTATCAACCTTTTTTGATTATACTTTTTGAAGATCATTATGGTTTAGTAATGTAAGTCAAGAGAAGATTATTTTCATTTTAAAGGAGAAAAAAGACGCAATAACCATCACGACTATCCATCGTTATTCCAATTTATATAACTATATATATATATATATATATGTGTGTGTGTGTGTGTGTGTGAGTATATATATATATATATATATATATATATATATATATATAGTCATATATATATATATATGTGTTTGTGTATATGTGTGTGTGTGAAGACATATATATATATATGTAGTCATATATATATATATATATATGTGTATATATATATGTGTGTGTGAGAGTGTATATATATTATCTGCTACAACAACTAATGAAATGGAACCTGCCACACAAACACTAACAGGCCACATCACGTCGAAACACCGATTCCCATACGATCGCCGAGTTAAGCAACGTAAAGAATCTGGCTAAACCCAGTAAAAGTTATGTAACGCCAACGTTGTATATTATATGTGTGTGTTTGTGTGTTTCAAACCTTTATCTTGCTGATGTAACTGACGCTCTTTGGTTTCGGTATCCGCTAGTAATTTAAATGACATGATATTTTATCTGTAGATAAAATACAAAGAAGTATCTGCAATATTATTGACCCTGACCTGGCATTTTGGCTTCAGTTTGTTTTCCACCAACGTAACGTAGTTTCCCGCTGCCTTTTCTATAGATATTTTCATAGTAATTGTTCTGATGAACTTTCTTCTATATTACCTAGAATATGAATTTGAAAGCAAGATTGACGACAAGATCTCATCATTGAAATGGTTAGATGCAACCGGAAGTTCAATGCTAACAGTTTATTTTCATGCTTCTTGCTTTTCAGTCAACTTAAAATTTTTTTTAAAGCCATTTCAATCGTTATCACCTGTCTTCTTAATTTCTGTTCTTTTATTGTTCTCTCTCCTAAATAATGTGTTTCTCTCATATTCTTTGACATTCGATAACGCTTTGAGTATTAGTGGCTTTATTGTCTTGCGTGGGGTGAAATGAGAAATAATTAAAAAAAAAAGATATTATTAGAAATAATTACGTTTTAATAGATCAAAGCACCAATTGCAATAACAACATACTCGAAACGCATTATTCTACAGAAATGTGTTTATTGATGTCATATATGTCTTGGATACAAACAGAACAGACGGCCAACTCCTTTATTCAATTTCTATTGTTCGACCAATGGACATTCATGCTTATTTACCAGCCCAGGGACTGAAACCGCGTTTATCGGAAAGTTTGTTACTGTCCAAATCAATGTATTCAAAAACGAGCTGTCTGAGCAGATTTTCCGGGATCTCAGATCCCAAAGGCATCCCACTTCTTTTTCCATGCCAAGGGTGAAAGCGTGTCTTTTTCCTGTCTCCTTGCGCATCTCGGGCGCGGACCACGTATCCCAGACTGGACTGTGCTGTTCTCTTGCCTGCCCAGGGAGAAAAAGATCTCTTGCTTTCGGCTGAATATTCTGACGTGCCTTCCGATTGGCTCTCGTCGTAGACGGAGTAAACCGGGCCTGCTCGTTTGCCACCCCAAGGATTGAACTTCCGCTTCTCTTCTGTGGATTCCGTATTAACGAGTGCCTGTTCGTCGCCCCCGTTTTGACAATCGGTGTTGCCTTGGCATCCGATCTGCGCCGAACATGACACGAGCAAACCTGCAAAATAAAACGGTGGAAAATGAAGCTTATCGTTAAAGAGAATATTTGCACAAAGGCTATTTGTGCACGCAACGGGTAAAATGCTACAAATAAATTAAACCTTGAATGATATAGAATAAAAGAATAATAAAACAAGGTGAATGACATCTGTCAAGATTGACAAAGAGTGAAACAGCTGTTACTGTTTGGGTAGTGAATTATTTATGGGAGAGTGGTTCGCTTTACTGACACACCTATTTTATTCACCGTCCAAGGTTGTTAAATATCAGTGACAAGACAATTGAACAGGGTGTGTATTCGGATTGAAGAATCAGAGATCCGAGTTCGAATTGCAGTCGTGTTCATTGCATTCACCCTTGGAAAAGGTATGGATCCATCTCTTCCCCCCAGCTATGGGTAAAATAGCTGGAGAGACTGGTTCCTGTAGCCTTGGGTGGTAACCGATCTAGGAGAAGGAAACTCTGAATTCTAACCATCTGCTGCCTTGTAGGTCCTGCCTCTTTTGGCAAACCATTACACAATTCTACTTTGAATGTCACCATGGACCTCAGTTGTGAGATGGGGGGGGGAGTGGTGACCACAGCAGCGACGCTGAATACACGAACTGGATAAAATGAATGAAATGTGTATTCATAGATTTCCTGGTGAGATTCGGATGAGATAAACAGAATTCCAGGAGAAAAAGAAAAAAGAACCCACCCCCACCAAAAAAAAAAAAAAAAATAAAATAAAATAAAAAATACAATAAGAGAAGTAAGAAAGTGGTAAATGAAAAAAAAAACTTGATGTAATGGATATCTACTATTGTAAAATTTTAATCCTCATTGGGCACCCACATAAACTCATGGAAATAATAAAAAATAACCTTAAAAACATTATAGCATTTGTAAATACACTCATTATTATTAATTGCGTACAGACTTTGATTTATAATTTGCTGTTAACGTAAATTTTAACCAGGACAGAAATAATAATAATAATAATAATAATAATAATAATAATAATAATAGGTTGGTGCAAAAATAATGACGTAATAAGGTCGTTTTTTGACGTATTTTTTAACGTCAAAAAACGACATTATTACGTCATTATTTTTGCACCAACCTAATAATAATAATAAATAAATAAATAAATGTTCTCGTATATTTGATGATAGTTTTATACTTTTATACTTTTCTTATTTATTTCTTTATTGATTTATTATTATTAGACTGATATGCAATGTGATCGGTCCTGATTTGGGATCTCGATTCCAGTCGCTTTCTCACCGACGTAATGTGGCTTCCCTCTGTCTTTTCTATAAATATTTTCATGGCATCTGCTCTGACGAACTATTTTCACTGGTGCCCGACTGCATGAATGTAAGCGTGCAGGTTAGCATATTGGTCCCACCCATCTACTGTCGAAACAGTTAAATGTAACCGCCTTTTCTACCCCAACAGCTTCTTCTTTCGCACTTCCCGACAGTGGAACTCTCTTCCTCTTATATGCTTCCCTGATAATTATAATTCTCAAAAATTTAAATGTAAAGTCAATTGAAATCTTTTGTTGCCTTGATCCCCGTTCTTCTTTTTATCCTTTACTACCCCTCCCCTATACCTAGTCTTTTTCTTTACTTACACTCTTTGTAGCCCCTTGCGTACTAGTGTCGCCCCCGCTTACTTGGGGTGAAATGCTTAATATATATATATATATATATATATATATATATATACACACACACACTGCGTGCCAAATTATTATCGAGATAAATTTTTTCTAATATTTCAAAAACCCTCCAATCAATTCACAGAAAATTTTCACACAATGTTGACAACATAGACCTGCGCAATTACTTAAATTTTCGTACTGATCTGCGCAATGTAAACAAACTGGCGCCATATTTGTTATCAGCACGGTGATTTGAGCGTGCCAAATTATTAGAAAAGTTTAGTAAAATTCCCAGAATTGAGCAAACCAAACGTTTATTAAGGTTACACGTGAGTGTTTATGATCAAAAGAAGCTAATAAATAAGATAATCAAACAAATAATAACAGATACAAACAAAGGCACAGTTTTAAACAAATAGGGAATGTGCTTTCCCTGTTTTGAAATTAATTGAAGAAGTCGACGATCCATAGAATTTGTTAATTGTAGGATGTCATCTGCTGTAATGCCGCGAATTATGTCAAGAATGGGCATAGGGGGTCTCTGGATAGAGGTAGTACCTTTGATGTCTGGCAAGCTGCACCTTTGTACGGACATCACTGGTTCTCAATCATCTCTCAAATGAAGGCAGCAAGTTGTCACGCCCCATCTGGTGGGTTAAACTCACGTCAGGGGGTAGTGTTAACACGGCACCACTGAGCGAAGCACCTCCTCGACGCGGGTCACCGGCCAGAGCGAAAGGGTTTTTCACATAAACTACAGCGTCTATGTGTTCAAGACCAAGGCGATCCACTTAGTGGAAGGTCATCAACTGTGGCCTAACGAAGTTAAAACACCCAAGACACTCCACATGAGGGACACACCAAGAATCAGGCTCTGGCACAAGAACGTGGCAGATGGAGGTGAATGGTGGACAGCTTAGCCCGTCGGCGCCTCCAGTGACTCCTTCAGGGGTTAAGGGCGAAAAAAGAAGAAGAGCCATAACATCAATCTCTGCGAGTGGACAGATAACACAAACCGGAAATAAGAGATAAGTGATCGGAAGAGATTAAAACCACTGCTCATTTCACTTCAGAATAGGTTAATGGAACCGACAAGCCGTTTTGACAGCTAAGCTACAATACCTTGTCGGTTTTGCACAAGACAAAATCTAACCTACAGAAACATTGTATAATTCCACGATCATTAACAGCGCCATATTTGTTTCTATCTATCTATCTATCTATCTATCTATCTATCTATCTATCTATCTATCTATCTATCATGGTCGTGGAATTATGATATATATATATATATATATATATATATATATATATATATATATATATATACTGAATAGACTGAGAATAAGAATCAGATATTTGGCATGAAAACGATTCAAGTCGTATTTCACGGAATCGCATAAAGTTATTTCGAACGTTCTTTGAAAAACTTTTTTTCTAGTGTATACCCAGCATTTGATTTTCAGCTTTACTCGTAAGAAACTGTGGGATTAGAGAAATTCATTTCTTCATAAGTAGACTGATGCCTGACAAAGAAGACGAGAAGTAACGTTCAGTTTAAATTTCTGATGAAATGATCCGAAATATATTGCTTAAAAAAATAAAATAAAAATGCTCTTGTTAAAAGGAAAGATAACACTTTTAGAAAGACAGACACTTTTTTTTTCTTTCGAAAACAAACACTTTTTTTTTATTGAGAAACATACTGGATAAAGTTGTTGCATAGATTTAGATTCTTTCGCAAATTGTGTTTCAAAAAGTCATGCCTAAGTTGGTGATTGGGAATGGGTCTTTTAGACAGAACACAAATTGATTTCGATTTGTGATAAATGCAAGGATTTATTCCGATTCTAAACCAGGTTTTGTTTACGGCAAAAAAGGAATATTAACCAGGTTCTGTTTTGCTCTGTCTTCATAGCAATTTATGCCTGTGGAAACTGGACATTGCGAAAAGAGGACATACAAAGGATCTCCTTAAAAGCAATTGCGTCAGAACCAATGACTTGGAAAAATATCAGATGTATCTGGTTGTAAGGAAATTTCCTACGGTGTACAAATAAATTTAATGTTCTAAAAATCGCTAGAAATTTTCTTCCAACAAGATAGAATCCAAATGAAGAGGCTACATTTGAAAACTGATATAATTATTCTGATTAGAAAAATGTAAGTTAAAGTGTTTTGACCACTTTATCAGAGGAGGAAAATATTGTTTTGTGTATACTTCCTACAGATGTAATTTCCTTCGCAAATGACCACAAGTAGATGAGCCAGAAAGGACAGAGGAATATCACTACTGACATACGAAAAGATTGCCTTGTACAGGAAGAAATAGCAAAGTTGTGTGAGTAAGAAGTGTGCAATGATCTCTTTGGGATTAAATAGCACGGTAGACTGTGATCTCTAACCTTGTCTTAAAGCCAGAACGCCAACTCAGAATTGAAAACCGTGAATACAATGGAATAGTAAATTTGCTAAATTTAGATTAGTTCGGCACATAGGCAAATGTCGGCAAAACAAGCATATTTTTGACTGACATAATACGCCCTATTCATACTATTTACATTGTTCGGACTGTTAACCTTGTCTCTATTGTTATATTTCCGTCGTTTCGGTCCGTTCTGCTATCTGACCTTCTTCCGGATCTGTCTATATTCCTT